>JACXGM010016418.1:8039-20583 GCA_016801145.1 Umbra pygmaea | reverse complement strand
CAACTGTTACTCTGACCACCCTAATACTAGCCCAACTGTTACTCTGACCACCCTGTCTCAATTGCTGCCCCTCGCCCCCACCAGCACACTTAAAAAAACTTTTACAGCTGAGCCCTGTATTACAACAATAAAAACTAGTGGTGGGCATAGATTAATTTTTTTAATCCAGATTAATCTCACTGTAATCTTGGAATTAATTAAAGTGGCTCATTAGAATTTTGCCAAAGGCATTCAGAATATGTGTGCTACCCAAATAATGACTAAAAGTAAGTCTTTGAGAATGGGTGTCTAAAGCCACGTGGTGCATTACCTAGACAGGGGCTCATCTCCTGTTTCCAAAATGCTTGAGAAACCTGTTCTACTATGATAATTGGTGATGAAAATAAATCATGTTTAATAAGATGTACTTGTGTTTACTAATTGTTTATTCAGTTAAACATGAACTTTGAAATGTAGGCCTACATAAGAGGTCGTGATGAACTGTTTTACAGTCAGTAGCTTTGTGTTAATCAATCCAAGCTCTAATTCTCCTGGTAATTAATACGCTAAGTAATTAAATGAAATTATGTAATTTAAAATTACATAACGTATCCTACCTAAAGTGAAGGAGTTCCCAGCTGGCATGAATGAGGTGTACAGTAACGCCGAGTTAGTTATCGTTGTTGACAGATGTCCAATGTTCCCCAATCAGTGCTACACACCTCGCCTCTATCATCTCTTCATCTTTTGCGGCTTTCTCAATGGCTTGCTGGTCATGTATTCTCCTCATGATAGTTCGCCTCGCAGGTAGTGAAGCAACCCCGGAAGTTTCATAGCTGCATCCATGTTAGCGCGTTACGTTTGATGTGGTCATTTTACAGTAGGCATACACACAGGTTCGTTTACTAGTTAACTCAGCTAGGTATCGCAATTCAGCTAGGTATACATCCGCGCTAAAATATCAAGATGAAAGTCATCATTGCTTGCGTAGTATAGACCCAGCTCCCAACCCAACTTTGAGAATAGATTAACGGCGATATTTTTTTTATCGCACGATAAGAGTCTCGCGTTAACGCAGCACGTTAACGCCGATAACGGCCCACCACTAATAAAAACATAAAAAAATTATATATTAAAATAAAATATTAATATAAAATTGAAACTTTTTAACAACAATGATAAAAATATAATCTATCAGAGATTTAATCAGTCTGCAAGACACCAATTAAAGCTGTATAGTTGTCTTTTGAAGGAAAAGGACAACTAGCCTATTTGAAAAACAATGAATCCCCAAACACTTGTATATACGGACTGTGGAGAGGCTAACGGATCAGTGTAAGCAAAAGGGTACTTAACCCTCAGAACAATGGAAGGCGCGCTGCAAGAGAAGCGCTCAGAAGGCAGGGAAAAGAAGACTATCAAGGGGTTGTTGTATTTGTGTGTTAATTTTTTCCCAGTATACAGACGGAGAGGATTGAGTGTGTGACAGACGATAAAAGGAGATACATAACTCCCTGGGAAGCGGGTGGACGCCAGAAGCCCTTTCTGCCTTTTCTTAATCTCAGCAAGATTAAGATGAGTTTTTTGTTGGTGCCCAGTTTGTAACAAAATCCCTACGATATTAACCTTGCTACCTGCGTTGTGTGTTCTCTCTCTCTCTCCTGTTACATTTGGTGGAGGATACTGGCAATTGGAGTAGAGGAAAGGAATTAGACAATCCTCAAATAATGCACTTAAGCCACGCACATAGTGCACATGCAGTTTGTTGTTTTCCGTATCTAAAGTGTCGAAGGGAGACTTCACCCCAGACGAAACATCAAAGAAGGCTGCATTAGGTCAGCGCATTATTCCATGGAGGAGTTAGTGGGATAACTGGCCCAACTGGCCACACATCAACAACAGCTCGCTAATCGGATGACAGCGGCCCTCGAACAAAGTATGCAGACCCAACAACAACTGACCACTCTGATCGGACAAGAAATACCTCCGCCTCCACCTTAAGATCCTCAGGCTACAGCGGCTATGCTTGTCACCAAACTCGTGCTTCACAAAGACGTGGAGGCCTTACCTCCATGCATTTGAGATCATCGCAGAGGGTGATGGATGGAACCAGAATGACTGGGCGGTCATCATTGGGCCGTCTCTTACTGGAAAGGCCCAACAAGCCTATATAACCCTTCCGGCTACGGAGGCGCATCAAAATACACGCCTAAAGGAAGAGATTCTGGAACAGATGGGACTTTCTCCGGTAGCCGCAGCAAGTCAACTGGGGGACCCGCCTGGGCTCATTATGCATGAATCCGCCGCCTGGTGGATAGTTGGCTGTTACCCGACCAGTTTACCCCGGCCCAAACCCCTCAGGATGTGCCCATGCCCACCAATCCTGGGAGTCAGGGAACTGGACCAAAATCCTGGTTAGCGAGCTACTTAATACATGAGAGTAAATGCATCGGCCCAGTGTCCCAACGGGTACAGCTAATGGGATGCCCCACTACGGCCACCCTCGACACAGGCAGCACTGTCCACGGTGATGTGCAGCAGGTTCCGGCCACTGCAGTCACCTTTGCGGGCCCCGCGGTCAAGTGGCAGTGAATGCGGGAGTTGTGGAGACTGCCTGTGGCCCTTTTGAGACCGGCCAGGATTCCAAGCGCTCCTAGACCAGGGACGGACCCCCAGGTGTCCTCCACGGAAATGACGGGAGACCCCTAAGCAGGTATGTGGCCAACCCATGGGGTGAACCCCATTTGAGCTACTGTATGGGCGATTGCCCCAAGGTCTCCTGGAAGTGGCAAAGGAGACGTGAAAAGAACAGCCCTCTCCACACTGCACCATAATAGAATAAGTTCAAGACATGTGGCAGTGGATGGACCAAGTGATACCCCTCGTAGGCCAGCACATGGAGGAAGCACAACGGCACCAAAAGCACACATAACCAGAGAATGCAGGTCTGAACGTTCCAGCCTGGAGATCGTGTGCTAGTGTTAATACCCACGGCCACCTATAAGTTCCTCGCCACCTGGAAAGGGCCTTATGAAATTGCAAATAGGATCGGCCATATCAACTATCGAGTGAAGCAGCGCGGACGTAGGCGAGTGGTATGTGTATACCATATCAACCTCTTGAAATGCCGGGAAGAACCAGCATCGTGTGTATGCACCATGGGCCAATACTGAGACACTGGAGGTCAAATTAGGTGATGATTTGACCCTGGAGTAACAACAACAACTAAACAGGTTGGTGGCCCAACATACCGATGTGTTCTCTGCCCACCCGGGCTGGACACATGTACTACAACATCAAATTATCACGGAACATGGGGCCGTTATTCGCCAAAGGCCATATTGCATACAGGACGCCCAGAGGGAGGAACTTGAAGCTGAAGTTTGATAGCTACCCCATGCCACTAGTAGATGATTGAACGGCTGGGGGGGGGGGCTGATTGAACGGCTGGAACGAGTCCCAGGTACGTGCCTTTTTAGGTTTAGCTGGTTACTACCAGTGTTTTGTCCCCAATTTCTCTGTTGTAGCTGGGCCACCAAGAAATACAGACCGAGAAGGTAACATGGACCCTTGAGATGGAGACCGCCTTCGAGAAATTGAGGGACCACCTGTCCTCCTACCCGGTTCTGTGGGCACCGGACTTTAATTGTTCAGACGGAGGCCAAAGACACCAACACTCGTATCACCAGATGGTTCCTGGAGTTGCAGGACTTCTCATACGCCGTTGTACACCGGCCGTGGACTCTACCTGGCAACGCAGATGGGTTCTCTCATTCCCATTCTTTCTGGGTGTCCATCCTGAGCACTGCACACTCCTGTGTGCTTGGGGAGGGGAGTGTGGTGAGGCCGACGGATTAGCAAAGGCCCTCAGGACCATGGACAACGTGCTGCAAGACAAGCGCTCCGAAGCCAGGGAAAAGAAGGGAGCATAATAGTCCAAGGAATACGGGTGGGAAAAGGAACTAACCTGACACACTTGATAACATCCACACACCTGTCCCTTGTACGTTGATAAGACAGGAGGTTACTTAGAGAGGCATGTGGAGGACTAACAAGGGAATGTTGTATTTGTTTGTTATTTTTTTCCCAGTATACAGACAAAGAGGATTGAATGTGTGCCGGACGATAAGAGTTAGTTAGTTATTGCCCATTATGCCTTTGGACAATAAGAGGAGATACACAACTCCCTGGACAGCGGGTGGATGCCAGGAACCTTTTCTGTTGTCAGCGAGATTAAAATTAGTTTTTTGTTGGTGCCCGGTTTGTAATAAAATCCCGACAGGGTTAACCATGCTACCTGTGTTGTGTTCTCTCTCTCTTCCATTACAAGATACATAACACATTAAAGCAGGATTGTTGTGAAACTCAAGATGTGAACTGTACTGGTATTGGTCTATGCAGATCAGATAATTTGTAACATTTACAATTCATTCATGATCATATTAACATAGATTTCTACTAGCCTATATACTACAAAAATAAAATTCCAGAAATTCAGTTATGGCTTTTGGTTTTGGTGTGACTCCCCATAATTTTCACTGGCCCCATCTGGCCACCTCTATGAAAAATGTCTGGGGGCGTCACTGCCACACACATTCCTAGAACAAAATGCTTTTGACCAGTGATCATTCATTATCTTCTTTACCCTAATGGAATGAATGGCGGTTTTATAATTTTCCATATAAATTACATTTAGCCTATCTGCTTTAAAAGAGAACAAGGTCAAAATAGAAAGAGATAAGGACATGGTGTTTTAATGATGTTATCCAAATCAGCCAAGCATGGAAAAACCTGCCTTTCCCTCTCTATTTCCCAGAGGATTCCTGCCTGCTTTCTAGCTGACAAACACACAATCAATGACTCACATCAATGTCATCCCATTAAAGGATCCAGCTTCCCAGAAGCCTCTCTGATTGAGAAGGATAAGAGGGACGTTAATGGAGTAATGCACCAACCATAGCTACTCATAAAACTGCAACTGGCGAGCATGTCCTTTCAATAGTGACAAAGTTTACCATGTTAAAAAATATATTTTTTTCCAACATTGTCTCTCATATGTTCTGGGTACTGTCCATACCAAATGGCACCCTATTTCTTTATAGTGTACTTCATTGTCCTAGATGGAATAGGGTGTCATTTGCAATGCACACTAGCTTGTAGTTCAAGCAGAACATGGTTGGATCTTAAAAGATCACATTTATATGATTCTCTTGCATGTAAAGTAGCCTGCACTAAACAAACGTTAATTTAGGCAGTAAGTCAAGATGCAGTAAGGCATGATGTTGCCATGAACAACACTGCTGATGAGCAAAGACACAGTCAGTACCAGTATAATGTGAACAGGTTCAATTTACGATGTTACAGCGTTGTAGCCACAGGACCAAAACATACATTTTTGAGCATTAATTAAATTTTGCAAGTGATGAAGTGATGAATTACTTAAATGCAAGTGATAAAGACAGGCAACACAATGATTCACTTTCTACCATTTAATCCAAGAAAATCTTGTTATTCCAATAAAGGTTTTCAAATATGTTCTTTAAATTAATAATTATATTTCTAATGAGCTTCAGTTGATTAATTTAAGGACTTTTATGTACATGCTTATGATCTTAGCAGTCAATACTTTATACTTAAACAATAAAGTCTTACAATTGAAATTACTTAGGCTATACATTTTTCTCTTAGGAATTGTGTAATGTTTTACAAAGGAATTATTTCAGGTGATGTCAAACACCCTGAACAAAAGAAAGCAGGACAATAATATTTAAAATACTGTTCTTCTTACTTTATGTGTGAAGATGTGGTTTCTTTTAAAAGAAAGTGCAAGCCAAAAATCTCTTACGTCTCGGTCAGTCCAATTGCATCATTGCAGTTTGGTACGGCAGAAATACAATAATTTTAAATAAAAACTGCATTTGGCTTGCATCACTTGCATTGCAGAAGCAGTTGCAAAGTCACAGTACACCTACTGTAGCTTTAAATTGCAGATATATTGCACATATATGTAGTTTGTTTTTCATTTTAGCTAGTTGAAGTTTTTAAAAAGCAAATTTGGTAACATTATATATTTTTTGTTAATTGAAATGTTCTAAATGACATGCTCATTTACTTTGGTAGTAGATTATAATGTCTACCCCAAAAGTATGAGTAAAAATTGTGGATAAATAACTGAGATAGATGAGATTACACCATCTTTCATACAGGACAATCAACATTGAGAAAATAATTGGTTTTCGCGCTGTTGTACATGAAGGAAGAGCCCCAACGACCAGCTGCCCAACAGCCAAGGTTTGTAGAGTAGATTTGGAGAAGCAAGCAGGCTGGGGAATTTTTGTTGTTTACTCTAGCTATTGGCAGACCTGTCATACAAAAAAGGTCTCACAGAGACTGCAATAAAATATTTGTTCCTCCATCATGTTCTGGTGTACAGTGAATGCATGCCAAAAGAATTGTTGTGTGGTTACGTAAAGGTTTAAGCATCTGTGATGCACTGCTGCAATTGGTCTGACCTGGGCGGTGTACATACAACTCCCACTAGGGTTGCAAACATTCAGTTTGCCATCTAGCAGTTAGAGTACAGGTGCCAGCTAAGAAAGCCCAAGGTCATGGGCTGCAGGCAAAATCACATTAATGATAGGTTCCACAGTTTAATTGGATGGAGCATATACATTTTCGTGTCCCTGTTTTTAAAATATTACACAAAGACACTGGCTAGTGTTACTAAGATATATGTTGACACTACTAGCAGCAATTATCTTCAAAATGTCAAATTTTACAACAAACTGCAGTGAAAATGTATCAGTTGTCATTAGTCAGTGAACACAATAATACAGAAGTTTGTAAAAGGAGATTGCAAAAAGCTAGCATGTGGCTGATGGGTAGTATTGTAAAAGACATTTGGCCTTCTCAACCTGTTACCTATTGAAAAGGGCATGTGGTCTAAGATCGGTTGGAAGGATTTAAAACATTGGACATTTTGCCACATAAACGACTACCATACCACTTTGAGTGCAAGAAGAGTGCAATTGGATCTGTCCAAATACTATATGGCTCATATACATAGTTTACTGTATACCAGTGGAGGCCAGTACATCTTAATTGAGGAGGAAGGTCTGATAGTAATGTCTGCACTGGAGTAAATGGAATGGTGTCTCACACTGGATTTAAAGTATTTAACTCAATTCCATTTACTTATGAGCTTATGATATTAATATGAAAACTTATGATACTAATATGAGCCCATCCTCCTCAATTAAGGTTCACGGGCCTCCACTGATCTACACTGCATCCCTGATTAAATAAATCTAAAATGGCTACAGCTTTTCAGCTTGTGTACATGGAGATGCTAACAATGTTAGATCATTGTCTATCCCTGCTGCAAAAATAACTCTCATATCAGTCTCTAAATAGGGTGTGCCCCTGAACTTCTTTGTTCTCAATCATTCCCAATTATACCCTAGTCTAGCCTGTTTCCAATGTAATGGATATTCATCTAATTGTAGGTAATGAAAGTATAATATATTCATTGTGGTGTCTATTATTCCTATCTATAACAGTACAGTAACAAACTCTTCCACTTTAATTTCATTATTTTATTAATGGACATCAGTGAAGTTTAAAAAAATAAATGTGTAAATTAGGCTGAATGAACTGCTGAATGACTTTTTGCTGATGGTCATGTGTTGGGGTGGTAAGTCCACCAGAATGTATTGCATGTCAGGACCATTTTGTCAAAGTGAATTCACTTTTATAGTGGCCTCGCTGGCTTGCATTAAAAGAACTAGGTTTAGATTGCTCCAAGATTTACAGACTAAATTGCCCCGGGTAGGTTTGTCACTATACATAAGGTACACGCTCCCCAAGGGAATACGTGACAAATTATAGCATGTGTGTCATTTAAAAATACCAACATTAAGTTTAACTAATGTTTAAATAATGTTAGTTTGTTGCCACTGATTGAAAATCAAAATGGAGTTGTGTGCATCAGCATGTATAATGATGCTCTTTCAATTCACTACAATCAACCAATGAATGCTCTATGTACGATAACACCTCAGAGTCTAAGACGCTTTTACACTACAATAGATTTCAGCAACATTTTCAGAATCCTCGAGGCGAAGCCACGCCCCCTCCACTCACTCGGACAAACAATCAACATTTGGTGACAGGCGCTATGGAGACAGAAAGATTATATATCATCTCGAAGTCATCAAAAGGCCCTTAACCATGCATTTGGAGGGTTATATTCATGATTTTATTGATTTTATGTGATTTTAAGGTTGATAAAAACCTTTAGCTCCGTATTAGCATAGCTAAATTTTTCTTCTGCTAAAGCAACATTTTGTAGTATACTAGGCTTTGCTAAACATCTGTTAACAGTATTAAGTTGTATCGGTTATTTACAGATACGTTAATAAAGTTAAGCTCCAAAAGTTGACGTTAGTATAACTAGAGCACTTTGGACAACACAATCATGTATGATTGCCAAAGTACAAAAACTACATAACAGGCCAATGAACTCCGAGATGTTAAATATAACGTTCAAATAAGTTGTTGACTTACCTTAGCACAGATGTAGACGTCCTTGTTGATTTTATTTATATAGTTGGTGTTGTGGTCTACCGCATAAATTAATCCAGAGCAGACACTTGTCTGCAGTGGCGGCGCCAGAGTATTTTTTTTGGCATAACTATGGTGGGGCTAATCCACACAGTGGTTGGGCTCAAATGAACGTCTGAATTTCAATGTACATGCACAATAGAATAGAGCATAACATCATTCCCAGTAGCTAGAAATACCATGTCGGACTGACTCATTTTTTCACACACAAATTACATCTAGAGCAACCGAAGTGGAAATCACTACTACTGAGTTTAGGCAGTAGTCTATTTGCGCAATTTCAAATCGTTAATTTTGTCTGCAAACCTGTCCACTACACACCCAATAGGGATGGCCAGATCGATCCAAAAATATAGGCTATATATTTAGTTTTTTAAGGTTGATTCTAGCGTAAATAGGATCAGACACCAATTTCATATTCTACGTTCTGTTAACCTTTTCCAAAGAATAGAACTGCCAGTGCGAATGTGCGATGTTCCGTTATATTGAACACACACACAGTCGGCGGGGAGAGAGCGCTCTCGCAAGATGCGATAGTTAACGGAGTTAACACTCCAAAATCGCTCCAATTATTTTCTAGGTCATATTACAATAGTAACAAACCCATCCATTGTGTGACCATGTATGTCGATGCTGAAATATTGAAACTAAATTGGCTTGAATTGTTATAACGTTGTTAAAATAAACATGAAAGTATGACCATGTATCTACACGAAAAAACAAACAGTTTTATACAGTATACAACTGTTAATACAAAACAGTGCAATCTCGTTTTACAAATATTCTCTATGTATTTTCTATATATATTGTGAAGATAAAATAAAATGTTTTATAAAACGAAAATAATGTAATACAAAGTGAATGAACAAAATGTTTTAGTTGCTGGTTTTATAACTCAGTCTAACCAGTAGACACGCAACTCAATTCTTTCTGTTCGCGTGTGCACGCAGTACATTATTGTGCTTGCGAGAGATAGGCATGTCTTTTCATTTTCCATAAGACTATTTAATCGTGACCACTATAACCTCACCTTTCATTTTTGTAGATAATCTTGATTTTGCACCTGTATGTTTTGTTAGTTTATTACTATTTAGCGAACTCCATGATTACACATTAACAACGCGCACTAGCCAAGTAACCTACACACGTAGAGGCTCATTAGGCTGTCCTGACTACGGTATGTGAAGTGCGCGCTACTGGAGCAGTACTGGAGCGATTTTGAGCGAGAGCCCTCTGGGCCGCTCAAATATTGCTCTGCGCTCTGGTAAACAGGGTCAGCTCCGCTCCTCGCTCCGCTTCCGCTCCACTCACATACTCTGCACCGAAACCACATAAAAACGCAACTAATTAGTTGCATTAATTGACTCATTAATTGATTGACTTGATTGACTTAATTCAGCACAGTTGATATTTCATGGTGGGGCTAAGGTGGGGCAAACACGATTCTTGGTAGGGCTTTAGCCCAACCAAGCCACACCCTGCCGCCGCCCCTGCTTATCTGGGTTGAGATGTGGCTTTGGAACGGGTAAAAAAATAGACACCTAGTATCGGAGTTGCATGTACCCCATGCACACCGTTTGACCATTTTAAACTTAAAATGTCACGAAAATACATATAAAAACGAATGAACGGACTAACTGCAATGCATTTCAATGGACGTGGATGCAGAGAATGTCCGAGTGTATTGGGTTAGCTATGCGCACTGTGATTGGCTCATCGCGATTGGGGGCGTGGTTTAGCCATAGGTCAATTGTAAAATGTAAACTTGCAGGTTTCTCTCGAATTCTACAAGAACTTCGGAAGTAGCAAACAAGAAGAATTTGAAAGATCCCACCTGGGGCTTTGAAAATAGCCCTGGAGAAATGTGTAGAGAGGAAGTTCTTCACTATAAGTCAATGGGCTGGTTTCTAAACAAAGTGCTCAGGTACCCGGCTCAAAACGTTTGAATGACACACCCACATACGCGTGATTGCGGTCTGGCAGTGTTAATACAAGCAGTATGGAAATTATTATGTCTTGCCTTGAGTGGATTCGGGAATCTATCTGTGGGTAAACGCAGCCTAACAGCCAGGGCATCAGTCAGTAGGCCTAATCTTGTTTTATTTTGTGTACATTTCCACTGATCTTATTGTGATTCTAGCCAGTGCATGGAGAAGCATTGCAGTGTATTGACTAAATCCCTGTCAGATCCGAGTATTTTCTTTACATAGAATGATCACTTAAAGATGAGAAATGCCTTACTGACCCCATTATAATCTCACTGTAAGGCACTCTGGATAAGAGCATCTGCTAAATGACTAAAATGTAAATGTAAAAAATGAGGGCACTGTAACTAACAGTGCCTTGAAAAAGTATTCGGCCCCATTGAACATTTCAACATTTTGCCACATTTCAGGCTTCAAACATAAAGATATAAAACTGTATTTTTTGTGAAGAAGCAACAACAAGTGGGACAGAATCATGAAGTGGAACAAAATTTATTGGATATTTCAAACTTTTTTAATAAACAAAAAACTGACAAAATGGGCGAGCCAAATTATTTAGCCCCTTTACTTTCAGTGCAGCAAACTCTCTCCAGAAGTTCAGGATCTCTGAATGATCCAATGTTGACCTAAATGAC
This sequence comes from Umbra pygmaea, assembly GCA_016801145.1. Classification (NCBI taxonomy): domain Eukaryota; kingdom Metazoa; phylum Chordata; class Actinopteri; order Esociformes; family Umbridae; genus Umbra; species Umbra pygmaea. Next base: position 9,362 of record JACXGM010016418.1, on the reverse strand, counting down.
TAATGATGATAAATAGAATCCACCTGTGTGTAATCAAGCCTCTGTATAAATGCACCTGCTCTGTGATAGTCTCAGAGGGCCGTTGAAAGCACAGAGAGCATCATGAAGAACAAGGAACACACCAGGCAGGTCCGAGATACTGTTGTGGAGAAGTCTAAAGCCGGATATGGATACAGAAAGATTTCCCAAGCTTTAAACATCCCAAGGAGCACTGTGCAAGCAATAATATTGAAATGGAAGGAGTATCAGACCACTGCAAATCTACCAAGACCCGGCCGTCCCTCTAAACTTTCAGCTAATACAAGGAGAAGACTGATCAGAGATTCAGCCAAGAGGCCCATGATCACTCTAGATGAACTGCAGAGATCTACAGCTGAGGTGGGCGAGTCTGTCCATAGGACAACAATCGTATACTGCACAAATCTGGCCTTTATGGAAGAGTGGCAAGAAGAAAGCCATTTCTGAAAGATATCCAAAAAAATTGTAGTTTAAAGTTTGCCACAAGCCACCTGGGAGACACACCAAACATGTGGAAGAAGGTGCTCGGGTCAGATGAAACCAAAATCAAACTTTTTGGCAACAATGCAAAACAAAGTTCATCACCCTGAACACACCGTCCCCACTGTCAAACATGGTGGTGGCAGCATCATGGTTTGGGCCTGCTTCTCTTCAGCAGGGACAGGGAAGATGGCTAAAATTGATGGGAAGATGGATGGAGCCAAATACATGACCATTCTGGAAGAAAACCTGATTGAGTCTGCAAAAGACCTGAGACTGGGATGGAGATTTGTCTTCCAACAAGACAATGATCCAAAACATAAAGCAAAATCTACTTTGGAATGGTTTACAAATAAACATATCCAGGTGTTCGAGCTGTTTTGCAAGGAGGAATGGTCTAAAATGTCAGTCTTTAGATGTGCAAAACTGATAGAGACATACCCCAAGCGACTTACAGCTGTAATCGCAGCAAAAGGTGGCGCTACAAAGTATTAACTTAATAATTTTGCTTGCCCAATTTTTCAGTTTTTTATTTGTTAAAAAAGTTTGAAATATCCAATAAATTTTGTTCCACTTCATGATTGTGTCTAACTTGTTGACTCTCCACAAAAAATTACAGTTTCATAACTTTATGTTTGAAGCCTAAAATGTGGCAAAGATCAAAAAGTTCAAGGGGGCCGAATACTTTCACAAGGCACTGTATATGTGGCATCCTGACATTACACATTGGTCATCAGAGTGCTATAGCATTCATTTGAGTGTGTGTGTGTGTGTGTGTGTGTGTGTGTGTGTGTGTGTGTGTGTGTGTGTGTGTGTGTGTGTGTG
>JACXGM010016417.1:0-14202 GCA_016801145.1 Umbra pygmaea | reverse complement strand
ATCTCATAACCACGTGACTTCCTGTTGCACAGTAGAGAAATTACCGTATATTCCAGTAGATGCTCGCAGACAATCGGTGGGACATGAAGGCATACAGTCAAGGGAGAAGCCCATCGGAACAAAATATTTCTTTCTCTATTTCTACTATGGTCTCAAGTCTCTACATGAGCAAGATTCGGGAATGCTGTCTATGCAAATGGGAGGAGATTCTTCAGGCGCGTCTAACATAAAAATTACCGCTTTCAGAGACGTTGCTCACATCACATCTACGTCATCACGCTCAGCTGAGGCTGCGCAGTATGCTCGGCTATCATTTTAAAAAGTTGTTCAATTGGGCTTCAAGCTCTCTCCGTTGAAATGAATGAGATCATTCCATCCTGTTATTAATACATCCATGGTTTTTGTCGTCATAAGTGTAATGCATTTAATACATGTATTTTAAAGTAATTACACTGTCTATCTGTCATAGTCTGTGGACCAGTCTCTGCAGCTATTTGGACAAGGTGAACAACATTTATATATTTCTTTTAATCCTTTAATGAAGATGATACACAAATTGATGGACCTGGCAGGATATATGTATTATAGGAACAAACACATATAAGTAGTCTGAGTGCTAGCAAACGCAACTGAATATGCATTTGCTGAACTATATTGATTACAAGCATTCTTATTTATTCTATTTGCATAATCCTTCGATAAAGATGATACACAAATTGATGGACCTGGCATGATATGTATTATAGGAAAGCACACATATAAGTTGTCTGAGTGCTAGCTAACGCAACTGAATATGCAATTGCTGATATTTTTCTTTGTTTTTAAAGTAAGGAGAACATAAATGTTTTTTTACTTACTTTATTTAGAGTTGGAAGATACCCCCAGATGGACTGAGCCTGAGGAAAGCAGAAACCCCAATGGGGTCCTGGCCACACCTGGACAAAGTGATCTATATTCATTACAAGCATTCTTATTTATTCTATTTCCATAATCCTGTGATTACAAATGACCAATAACACTTGATTTATTGTGAATTAAAGTCATTATCATTACTTTATGAGCCACAGTAATTTATTATACATCCTGCATTAAATTATCATGACTCATGTATTACTTGAGGGTATGATTAGTAACTGTAATGCTATAAAATGTATATGAGAGCTTAATAAACCGATTTTGTTTAAAGAAGAGCACAAATTACATTTTTTATACTCCAATATTTAATAATATCTAGGTCTGAATGTGTGGCTGAATGTGAGGCGACGGCTACATCCAACGTGAGGAGAGAGCCAGACACACCACAGGAAGGAACCTGGGACTGGATGGCCGTGTGTGATGGTTTGGTTGGGGGGGTCTGAGATGGAGGAACCTTCTTCCCTTTTTCATCAGTCCTTGAGAGGAAGAACAGTCCCGGATATCCTGCTAATTCACTGTGGCGGCAACAACCTTGACAACATCAAAGGTGTGGAGCTTGTCACAGTGATGAAGCAGGACCTGTTGCACCTCCAGGGCATCTTTCCTGAGATGAAGATCCTTTTCCATCAATGAGAGATGTCACTGGAGGAAAGCAGATCCGAGAAAGATCAACAAGACCAGAATGTGGGTGAACAGAGAGATGGGCAAATTTGTCAGGGATTTGGGTGGAGAAAGTGTAAGGCATCCTTGCTTAAAGTTTGACTGCCCTGGCATATTTATTAGAGATGGAGTTCATTTCAATTTGGGAAATGTTTTTTTTAAGTAGCATCGCACAGTCCCTTGAGGCTAACATGATTGCATTTTTTTTTACAATACAAATAACCTGAAAATATGACAGGGCAGCCCCCTTTGTGTAAGGATATGTCTCCACCTATTCATGTTAATATTTGACTTTTTATAAATTTTAATAATAATTCTGTTCACACACATTCTGTGTTCTTCCTCTCCCTCTTACCTTTACTTCTCCCTGCCTTTTCCTCTCTCACCACTCATCTTCCTCCAGCCTCACCCACTTGTGTTGTGTATTTTGTCTTTCTTTCCCATACGGGATGTCGATTTTATTTGTCCTACATTGTTTTTAAATGCCTTTTTTCTTTTATTTATAGTTTCCTCCTTTCTCTTTAGTGGAGTTTTGCAAAATATGTGTCCCAGAATTTTTACAACAGATTTACCCCTTTCTAGAAATGTCCCTGTAATTGTTTTTTGCTCCCATAAATATTGTTTTGAGTAAGAATGGTGAAGCCTGGTAACACTGAATTGAACGCTGAAAGCCTGTCAGTGTCATGAGATTTATTCCATTAAGTTTGAGACAAAAGTCCACTTTTTTAATTACAAAAATGTTGGGAGTACATGTAACTTCTAATATGCATCAGTTAGGTTTAGTGTTTCTCTTACATCTATGTTTAACACTCATCATAGGATGCGTCCGAGGGATATATGTTGTAAAGCCTGTATTGTGGATGAAGGATGAAGCCATGGATATATTAAGAGAAGCTCTGTTCATGACAATGCAGGCTAACCCATTAGCTAGCGCAAGCTAACATGACAATGATTGGATTTCCTTGGTTGTCTAAATACATCCATCGTTCATTTAGATAAACGTGTAAACGTTCAGGAACAACGAAAACACACTTTTTAACATTAGTGAATATTTTTAGACTATGAAACGGTGAGTTAATGAGTTTTCCACGTGTACCCATGGACGCATTAGGAGAACGAACTATAGGCCTACTTGGTTGTGAGACGAGAGAAGCCAAAGACAGAAGCTCATTAACGCGCATTGTTGCTACCGGATGCTACTTCATCTTAATACATCCATGGTTGCTACGACAACACAAACAAACTGTTGCTAGTGCGCATGTCCGTTGGGACGCACAACGCGGAAGATCCGGGTATTTTGGAGCTCCATGTTTGCTTCATGCGCTTTTGAGCAACTTTCATTGGAATGAATGGGGCTTTATGTGGAAGGTGCCATCCAGTTCTGTTAATACATTCATGGTTATGAAGAGGAGAGTGCTGGATTTAATTGAGTTATAATCCTATGGGTAAGTCATCAAAATATATTTAATATATGCTCATATTACAAACTACAGTTAGAAAATATCTATAACTTGTCTTGAGAGCTAGACAAGATCTAAATAATCTCACCTGATAGCTGGCTAAATATCAACTTGAGATACCTAACGGAAAAATAGTGAGTTTGACCGTGACAACTAACAACAGTCGCCATTTTGTTGTGTACTAATCGAATGACCAAGCAAAACAGTTAAATGAAGTTTCTGTTCATTCCATTTCTATGTGTACACAGTATAATACACAGGATTTTAACTGTTAATTGTTAAAACTCTTAACACATGTAAAGTCTATTACAGTTTTTTCCAACTACTTACACACAAATTTTTTTCATGTCACACGATTTTGAAAAACCTCTCACTCAAAGTGCAAAACTACACACCAAATCTCCAAAACCATAAGCTATTGCGCAGCCTTTGACTCAGTGTTCAATTGCATAAAACATTTTTCTCTACCTAAAACACAAAAATCTAACAGGAAGTGACTTGCTTTCCTTTTCCAAACACAACCAATCAAAAGGCTACACTCCTCACATGTGCAAACACTAATTAACTGATCACCAACCAATCATTGCTTTTCTGTAGTATAGGCCTACAAATAGGTCAAAGGTCAGGTTACCTGTTTTGAACAATGAATGCCAACAATGGACAGAGAGCAGGAGGAGTCGAAGGGAGAGGAAGGGGACAACAACAAGGACCAATTCAAAGACGAAGAGCTGTAAGAGCAGGAGGAGGAGGAGGAGAAAAAGGAAGAAGAGGACAAGGGCAAAGAAGATATAAATATGGTTTTGGCCAACAATGCAATTAGAATTCGAGAGATTAAAAAGCATATCTTGAATACTGACACCATATTTAACAACATCAATGCTGTTAGCCTGTCGACCATACAATGCATCCTTCAATGGCATCAAGTGACGATGAAAAAACTTTACAAGGAGCCATTTAAGAGAAACTCTGACAGAGTCAAGTATCTGCAACATGACTTTTTAGAGGTATGTATGCAACACTACTTCCATTCTTCTACTTCAGACATACCATATTTACTCATCTGTATATCCTTTTGTCTGTTATAGAGAGTATTGGAGATGGATGACCATGTAAATGGCCATGAATTTATTCACCAAAACCAGGCGCTGTGGAACAAATGTAATAGGACAGAGGGCAGTTACCAATGTCTCTGGACAGTGTGGGGGTAATATACAGTGGGGCAAAAAAGTATTTAGTCAGCCACCATTTGTGCAAGTTCTCCCACTTAAAAAGATGGCCTGATATTTTCATCATAGGTACACTTCAACTATGAGAGACAAAATGAGAAAAAAAATCAATGCCGCTTCATTTAATTTTTAATTTAACCTTTATTTAACCAGGTAAGTTGACTAAGAACAATTTCTTATTTACAGCAACAACCTGGGAGCAATTAGGGTAAAGTGTCTTGCCCAAGGACACAACAACATTTGGCTCAGTGGGGAATCGAACTGGCAACCTTCTGACTACAAGTCTGACTCCCTACCCACTGAGCCATCTGCGCCCTAGTTCATGGAGGACTAATGTGGGGACATGGAGGTTGCCTCTGTCCAAGGTTGGATATGTCATGCTAGGAGATACTTCCCTCGATGTTTGGCAAGACATATCTTGTGATGTGGACGAAGTATTGTGTCCAGACCCAGCCCGGAGAAGCACTGGTGATTGCTCCCCCCCACCAATTCCTGGACTGCCCCCCCGGGACCCCACACACACAATGTTCTTTACTGTATTTTAAAGAATATACTTTTGGTTCACATATGTGTATGGTTTTGTTGTATGCTACTGTATACAACAGTAATGTTTGGCCTAATAAATATTTTCTGTTTCTACATTGCATTGGTGTTTACAGTGTACTTGTTACCCCTCTCAGCAAGTTACTTTCACTGTAGAACATTGTGTAGAAATGTAGATATAAGCCTATGAAAGAGCTTTAGATTTAGAACAACAGTGTTTACATGGTATATCCAAGAATTTACTATTATGAAGGAAGTGTTTGCCATTTGATGCAAATGTGTACCACATTCTGACATGTGTTTATGGCATTTTGAATGCAGTGTTACATTTTGAAGGAGATGTGAGGCATTTTGCATTTTGTGTGTGCAGTTTGGGGAATTGTGTAGAGTTTTGAAAAAAGGAGACAGTTTTAAAAATGTGTCTAAGCAGTTAGAAAAAACTGTAAATACAAACGTGAAGACAATGATATTTACACAAGTGACAATAAGTAAAATATTACTGGAAATGTCATAGACAAAAAACTCTATTATCAACCAAGAAATGTGTCTTCCTATTTGTATATACTTTACTGTAACTTTCCATCTTAATCATAACAATGAATGTTTGATGTGATAAACAGACAATTTAAGGAATGTTTTAACAAAACAGCTCATGCCTGACCAGCCGTGTTGTACAGGAAAGGAGAGCATTTCAGAAGCGACATTCTCTTTTGTGTGTGTGTGTGTGTGTGTGTGTGTTAGCCGCTGCAGGGGATCATGCTGGGGTGGGCGCCCTGGGCAGTGTGTGGTGTAACGGACATGGTGTGTAACAGGTGTGTGGGGGTAATGTGGGATACATCTTCAGCTGTTCCCACGGATACAGGTCATGTCCTCCCCCATCTGCTTTCCTCAATACCCTCTGAGCTACGAACGCCTGAAGATGTGTGTGTGTATGCGTGTATGTGTGCCAATGTTTTTTGTCTCTGTATATTGCTGTGTGTGGGTGTGTCTGTGTGTTTCTGCATGTTTCTGTGTGTGTGTGTGTGTATGTTTTTTGTCTCTGTGTGTGGGTGTGTCTGTGTGCAAGGGCGTAGCACAAAATCCTGGGCCCTAGGCATAGGCAGTCTTGATGGGCCCCCATCCAGGTAAAATTCAATATATTCCAGACATTTCAAGGGCCCTTTCTCCACTTGGGCCCTTGTAATCAGTATTGGTTTTACCCCCAGTCCGACGCCCCTGTGTGTGTGTGTCTAGGTGTGTCTGTGTGTATGTGTCTGTGTCTAGGTGTGTGTGTGTCTGTGTGTCAGAGAAAGAGAGTAGTGCTCAGACGGATCTTTCGCACCCCAGTTGGGGGTCAGCACTGCTCCCGCTGCCCTCCAGCATCCCATAATCCCTTTCACCTGCCCGGTCCTTCGCCCATACCCCATGGTCACACAAGGAGGCGGGCTCACACTGGCTCTGCCATGTGTCCATTTAACAACTCATCGTCTTGGCTCATCGCCTCACCATGGCCAGCCATACCAATTTGAAAACAGAACAAAGAGGGAGTGTATAGACTTAACAAAAACACCACTGGGTAAATGCATTCCCACGCATAACGCATGCTGAGATAAAAAGTAGAATCATGTATTGCTGGTACATCGCTTCTTTGTAAGGCAGTATGCCTTAAAACTAAAGCCTTCACGGTTCAGATATTTTAATAACGTTATTGCTTTAACTGCAATCCACTTGGCTACCTTGTCATGTTTGGTGTTTATTATGTGTAGAGGTTTTCAACACCATTTGACATAGAGACTTTTATGTATTTGACAGATAATTCTCGATGTAAGGAGTAAACAGATGCTCTCCCTTTGTTTTCTGGGACCAGTCAAGAGACACTTGTCCACAGGGACCGACAAAAAGTGCATATATATGGCTGCTACTCTCGGCTGCTACCGCTACCAATATGTTGTCCAGGATTACATGTTGTGCTCTATGCGTGACCTTGCAGGATTGCAGTAGCAGCCGAGAGTAGCGGCCATCAGGCAAGTGTTATTTAAATATACTTTTGGTGTACTTACAAACTTTCCAATGTCTTGCTTTATAAGTACAGAACCTATTTGTACTACTGTAGAAGTTTGGTACATTCCGGGCATTATTAGTGGGGTTATTTATGAGATACACCCTTGGTTCCATTAGCGCCTGCACTAAGCAATTTGGCTGATAACTCGACCAATGTCATAACAAGTGAAAAAAGCTTATGGGGGGTTGTTTGCCTCGAGGTCAAGGTACAAAGGAACCTAGGGTTATATTACTCAGAAAACCGTCACTTTAATGCTACTGGATACAAGACATTTTAGACAACTGGGTGCCTCCAACTTTGTGGCAACAGTTTGGGGAAGGCCCTTTCCTGTTCCAGCATGACTGTGTCCTGGAGCACAAAGCCGGGTCCATAAAGACATGGTTTGATGAGTTCGGAATGGGATGTCCAACAAGCATAAATGGGTGTGGATGGTCAGGTGTCCAAATACTTCTGGCTATTTATTCAGCTATTATATACGACCAATATCCTTCAGCCAGCGTATTGTATAGTGCTCCTGAATCAAGAGCAACATTGTGTCATCATAAACTCATCATAAACCTCACTTGCATATGCGGTAGCATCCCTGCTCTGGTTCTCAGGATGCGGTATACTAGTCTGTGAACAGGAGGGGAGCAGCCGTGCAGTGAAGGGTAAAACTCTACCCACCTATTTTTCCCCACTACATCAGTGGAAGGGACCTGTTTATTACCGGCACACCGGGAGAGCTGCATGTTAATGGACCTCCCCAGGACTCTCTCCACACGCCGTCAGTAGCATGCTGTGTAATTGATGTTAGGCTTCTAATATGCAGTCTCTAAAACACTTTATAGAGCTTAAGTTAGTCACAGAAAACGAGGGATGCGTGTGGGCTGGTGAGAGAGAGAGAGAGAGAGAGAGGGAGGGAGAGAGAGAGAGAGAGAGAGAGAGAGAGAGAGAGAGAGAGGTGGCACGATAACGATGTATGAAAGATGCATCGGAGGTCATCTGTTTCAGTAAAGCCCAGAGGTCCTCGTCCTGCCACCAATAAAATGAACCAGTAAATGGCAGCCGCTGTCTCACGGATCCTGCTGTCTCAATTCACAGCCACGCAGGCAAACGGTGGGGGAGAGCTGAGGGGGAGAGAACAAAGAGAAGAGCAGCTTATGCCAGATTTCTTATTAGCCTAAAGTGAAATAGGATGTGAAATAGATTTGCCAGGAAAAGGCCTGTCCAGAGTGGTGCATTAGAGGAGATGATTGTGTGTGTGTGTGTGTGTGTGTGTGTGTGTGTGTGTGTGTGTGTGTGTGTGTGTGTGTGTGTGTGTGTGTGTGTGTGGTAATCGTCTGTTCCATCTGTACAGCTATTCTCTTCCTAGCTGTGAGGAGGAGAAAGGCTCATGATGAGGTCCTGGCTGGCAGTTCCGGCCCGAGCCTTTTGGGGGCCCTAACCAGAATTTGCCAAATCATGATTTGGGGCCCCCCTTGTACCACGCTGAATCACCTGTGCACTTGATTGGGGCCAGGGGGCCCCAAGCAGCCGCTTTGTTCGCTTATGCCTCAGGTCACTCTCAGATTCACCTCTATGCAGATGACACCATTCTTTACACATCTGGCCCTTCATTGGACTCTGTATTAACTAACCTCCAAAAGAGCTTTGATTCCATTCAACATGCCTTCTATAACCTTCAACTGCTCTTAAATCCAACCAAAACTAAATGCATGCTTTTTTAACCTCACACTTCCCATACCCGCCAACCTGACTAGCATCTCCACTCTGGATGGGTCCAAACTGGAATATGTGGACACCTACAAATACCTAGGTGTCTGGTTAGATTGTTCACTCTCATTCCAGCGTCACATTAGCACACTCCAATCTAAAATAAATTCTAAAATTGGCTTCTTATTCAGAAACAAGGCCTCCTTCACCTATGCTGCCAAAAAGACCCTGGTAAAAATGACCATCCTTCCAATCCTTGATTTCGGGGATGTCATTTACAGAACTGCCTCCACCTCCCTACTTAAAAAGCTAGACGTAGTCTATAATAGTGCTATTCGATTTGTTACCAATGCCCCATTTAACCCCACCACTGTGACCTATATGCATTAGTGGACTGGCCCTCATTACACACTCAGCGCCTGACACACTGGTATCACCTAATTTACAAATCAATCCTAAGAAAACCCCCCCTTACCTGAACTCACTCCTCACCATTGCCTCACCCTCCCATACGTCTCCTTGATCACTCCTAAAGCCCACACCTCTCTTGGCCAAAATTAATTCCAGTTCGCCACAGCTAATGACTGGAACGAGCTACAGAAGACTCTGAAACTTGTAACCACTGTCCCCCTCACTTCCTTTAAATCATAATTATCAGAGCTTCTGCCTAACCACTACACCTGCTCACCCCCCCTTCACATGTGCACTACCTTTCCCTTTCTGATCCATTACCTTACATTTAGCCAAATTAGCACCTTTGTATATACTGACTTGAACAGTATTATATTTTTAAATATATTATTCACCAACTGTTATTTGCACTGTTACCATTTGCACAGTCATACTAGTATGAAACTTATTCATTGTATTTGCCTGCCACTCTGTATAATAATTCAATCTACCTCTGAATCTCTGATTTCTTTGCACTAATTTTACATGTACTTGCATCTACCTTGTTCAATTTTGACTGTATTTTTTTATCTTTATTCCTTACTCTACCCTTTGTGTAATTCTTGTGTATTTGTATTCGTGTGTAACACTGTCTGTACTTGCACCTTTTTGCTTTATCTTGGCCAGGTAGCCGTTTTAAATGAGAAATTGTTCTCAACGTGCGCACCTGGATAAATAAAGGTTAAATAAATAAAAAATAAAGGTTGGCCCTGCTGGCCAGCTTTGAATGGGACCTGCTACAGCATGTACGTAACCAGCTGTGTGCTGGGAGTTCACACCTGGTAGTAATCTGCTGTACACTGGGAGTTCACACCTGGCATTAACCTGTTGTACGCTGGGAGTTGACACCTGGTAGTAACCTGCTGTACACTGGGAGTACACACCTGGCATTAACCTGTTGTACACTGGGAGTTGACACCTGGTAGTAACCTGCTGTATGCTGGGAGTTCACACCTGGTAGGGACTTGCTGTATGCTGTGAGTTCACACCTGGTAGTAAACAGCTGTGTGCTGGGAGTTCACACCTGGTAGTAATCTGCTGCACACTGGGAGTTCACATCTGGTAGTGACCTGCTGTACACTGGGAGTTCACACCTGGTAGTAACCTGCTGTACACTGGGAGTTTACATCTGGTAGTAACTTGCTTTATGCTGGGAGTTCACACCTGGTAGTAACCTGCTTTATGCTGGAAGTTCACACCTGGTAGTAACCTGCTGTATGCTGGGAGTTCACACCTGGTAGTAACCTGCTGTATTCTGAGAGTTCACACCTGGTAGTAACCTGCTGTATTCTGAGAGTTCACACCTGGTAGTAAACTGTTTTATAATGGGAGTTCACACCTGGTAGTAACCTGCTATATACTGGGAGTTCACACCTGGTAGGAACCTGCTGTATTCTGAGAGTTCACACCTGGTAGTAACCTGCTGTATTCTGAGAGTTCACACCTGGCATTAACCTGTTGTATGCTGGGAGTTCACACCTGGTAGTAACCTGCTGTATGCTGGGAGTTCACACCTGGTAGTAACCTGCTGTATTCTGAGAGTTCACACCTGGTAGTAACCTGTTTTATAATGGGAGTTCACACCTGTTCATCATGGTTCTTCTCAGCTCACTCAACTGTGTAGGTTTATGTCTAGAGCTGCTACGTTCGATAAACCCTACATTGATATTTGGATCTGGGACTGTGTATACCTACAGACACTTGCTTTGAAGCACAGAGATATAGTTTGAACAATATGCAGTTTGAACTGCTTGAGGGTTTAACAGTTTTCTTTTAAACATTTTTATTTTAATAAAGATGCTCTACTTAGAAATGCAAATATGTTTAGCCTAGAAAAGTGGATTCTTTAGAAGTTCCTCTAATCATCTTTTTTATCTGTCTATTGATCATGGCCTAAGAGACCAGCAATGCAGATGAATAATAATTACTCCTCTTTCAACATGGAAGCCTGAAGTTGATACACGTTTTACTGTCATCAATTATACAACCAAGTTTTTTTATTTCATTTTTCAATTGTGTTACGGGTGTATGAAATGTTATGTATGATGAAAATTAGCTAGCAATTTCACCAAGCAAATGCCAAGAAATAGGTTGCAGCAGTTTTTCTTTTGACAAAAACTTGCAAAATCCGCGATGGGACTGAGCTCGAATTGCTCAAAAGGAGATGCAGTCTTTTGACAGACCGCTCCTTGGGCGGGACATAATCGCAGCATTTATCCAATGACCGTCTAGTTTCAGCACTGAAAAAAACTGTTCAAAGCAGCCCTATTGAAGTCCATGGACGCCAGGCTTCAACAGGGAAATGCACGGTGACCTCAGATTGAGCATCCGGTTTGGCAAATTGACGCAAATGAGGAAGTGCCTTAAACCTGCATTTTATCTGAATTCCAGCTGGGGGCGATACATCTGGTTGCAAAAGAGCTTGGTTTCTGTAATAGCCTATGAGAATGAGAGACACGTCTCACTTGATTTATTACCTCAGTAAACATTTTCATAATTAGTATATGGTCTCAATCGTTAGATTTAAGCCTTCTGCAATTGATCATGATGTTAATTTTTTTTACTTATGGTCTCGTTGATTTTAAAATCGCCGATAAAGCAAAGGGGCATTTAGGGCATGGCTATGGCATTCGTTTGTAGGACAAGACACTCAAAGGAGTTGGCAGTTCAGTTTTTTCGGTAAGTAACGTTATATTTTGTTTTTATACTGTTTTTCATTAGCATCACAATATCAGTTAGCTACCTATATTACTCCTCCCTCTCGTCTAAAATCGTCACATCCGCAACCAAGATGTCTGCGCCCGTAACGGCAAATTTGATGACCCAAATCAGCTCTTCACAAACCAAAGGGTGACGTCAAACATGGCTCCATCCAGTAATTATACAATCTATGACTGTGACACTACAGGAATTCTTTTATTTTTTATTTCACCTTTACTTAACCAGGTTAATCGAAGTTCTCATTTGCAATCGCGACCTGGTCAAGATAAGCGCAAGGTGCAAGGCGACATTAAAGGACAACTCTGGCACAAAATGAACCTAGAGGTTAATAACACATTGCTACCGAGTCAACCATTCTCTGGGATATGTTTTCATACTAATCGAATGTGCCCAGTTTTAGTGCGAACTGATAATTACCTTATAACGCTAGTTGTGAGGGCACAAATTAAGTAAAAATAAATTGCTATTATAGACCACTAACAAGGCTCAAAATAGCACCACACTTCCACGGTAGCATAATGAGAGTCCCTACATGCTAACCGAAGCATTGAGAACTTTGTAAGTGTACAGACAGTTTATTAGAAATATATTTTAAAAGACATTACCGTTCGTGTCTACAAGGTAGCCGCCGGAAACAGACTTGATTAGTCAAACCACAAACTCTCTGCTACGTGAGCTGAACTATAAGCAGTTTTTGTTTCCGCATTGCCAGCTGTAAGTCTTGCTCGTTGATCTGCATGAATGACCGCAAAACCTCTTGCCATTGACGATTCCAAGTCACAGTTCAGCTCACGTAGCACAGAGTTTGTGGTTTGACTAATCAAGTATGTTTCCGGAGATGGCGGCTGCCTTGTAGACACGAACGGTGGTAATGTGCAAATTATACAAAGACAGCTCTGCAGTTGATTATGTGAAATATGCCTTAAAGGAGAATTCCGGGCGATTTCAAAAGGTAGCTTTGTTGTTTGCATATCAGAAGTGCTGTCCGTAGCGTTAATAACTCAAACAATCTGTATTGCCAAAAGCGTGTTTACCTTTTTCTGCCAATAGACAACCATTACGCATTTACGGGGCAAGTTAAAAAGCGTGCTTTGAGCCTCTAAACATGTTCAAAATGTCATTACTAGTCCATATCCATTTGCACTGATTCCTTATAATAAACACAGCGAGTTTGAACCAATAAGTTCGTTGAGTAGAGCATTGAAGTAAGGAGAAATTGAATGAGTGTTCCTAATAATCCTTTAGGTGAGTGTATTATCAACATTAGGCTCACTATATACATGGTTTTTATATGCAGTATTAGTATTGGTACTGTACATATTCATAAGTGTCTTGAGAGAAATCTCTCAGTTTTTAAAGCTGGGAACATTACTTAAATCGGTTGCATCATCTGAGTTTTGCTGATAAAAGTTTACACATTTATAAAATGCACACATGTTGGCATAACATAAACTCATAGCTTGGGATCTGATTGATCATGACAGTAGATCTAATCTAATCGGGTATTTATAAGATATGTTCTTTGATAATCCATGGGTATGTTTTATTAATTTATAAGTCTAAAAAATGTATGTAGAAATGAAAGACACTTGGTTTTACGATGGCTGTTGGCCAGGGTTGGGTATGTTACTTTTTAAAAGTAATTGTATTACAAAAAACAATTGAAAAAGTAATTTGAATACTGTAATCTGATTACTTTTAAAAAGTAACCTACCCAATCCTCCTGCTGTCTGCAACTGACAGCCTCATTAGCACATCACATCTCACTCTGCTCAAATAGTATAAAAAGCAGAATAACAGTGCCATAAACTCCATCATCCTACTGTAGAAAAACCCTGAAATATCATGTTAACTACAAATTGGTCATTTCTGGTAGCCTCTGGAGAGACACTTGTCAGCTTCTTCTAATTATAATCCTCCAGCAGGAAGCTGTCAAGACAGATCCAAGATGGGACAATTGCCAGGATGAAAACTGTGGAGAGAAATACAGGACCGGTACATATAGCATTTTGGTAATTTAGCTGATGCTGTTCTACAGAACGACTTAAGTTACTGATTGGATGTATTCAGTATTTATAGTACTTTATGTGTAGTAAATAGAAGAGATGAAATGCCACATTGTATCTGAGAATAAGGTGGCATTCATTAGAGTAGTTAGTTTAGCCAGGACACCAGGGTTAGCACCCCTACCCTCGTGGGATGTGTAGAGAATCAGGAAACCTGTTTACGTTCAATCTAAAAGACAGCATCTTCACTGCCTCGGGACAATTGAACTTTCAGACCAGAGGGCACTCGAAGACTCTCCAATCTAGGGATCAACAAAGACCAAACTTGTTTAGCTTCAAAGGCAAAGCCAGCCAGGAGTTAAGCTATTAGGATGAAGGCTAGCCAGTAGGGATGTAGGTTGTTATGACGAAGGCTAGCCAGTAGGGATGTAGGCTGCTATGATGAAGGCTAGCCAGTAGGGATGTAGGCTGCTATGATGAAGGCT
>JACXGM010016416.1:0-20484 GCA_016801145.1 Umbra pygmaea | reverse complement strand
ATAGCGGTAAGAATATCTATATAGGCCTTAGCTTTTTTCTAAGTAGTCCAAGTTAAAAGTAGCGAGCAGAACCAGTGTAAGTTGCTTAATAAAAGTGTATTTTTTGCTCTTTATTTACAGGAAGCAGTACGCCGTGTTCACAATTCGGAGACAAATTGTAGGCGCTACGAACCGGAGCAAGGGTACGATTTCAAGAATATGCTTACATTATTCTGTATAAGGAAATGGATATGTTAACAGATTCCGATCTTAACCGTACATTTTTTTTTCAGACTCACCTCGCCTCATAATTACTCTGTGACCTCGTATTTGCTCGGAGACATGTCTGCAAGTCCACATTTACACAATGCTGATAATGACGCAATTGTATGTAAGTAACTTACTGTTCTCCTTCCTTGTTTAATTTTACTGTGACTAGGTTTTTTTTATTCATACCACTCTCATTTCATTGTTTTCCAGCCGCCTGTAAGACGTATTACAAAACAGTACGCAGGAACTTCAGGTACAAACAACCAGATCTGGCATTGCATGCGGAAGCTGTGCAGAGTTTAGCTCGGAGTCGAGCGAGAAGAAAGAGGGTAAGACTATTAGATTAGAATAGATTTTTGGTTAATGTGACTATTTTTAATGTACATTAATAGATGTGTTGTGTCCATAGGCAGTGCATCGTGCAGTACTGATTGTGTTTATTGATTTTTTTTTACAGCTGCTGGAAACGAGACAGAGTGTGCTAGCTACGGATGAGGTGGACCTTTGGAAGTGCGCCACAGTAGACCTGATGTCTGCCGAGGAAGACTTGTTGGCGGGGTGTCTGAATGGATTGTGCGACCTCCGGCTCTTCGCAGCCAGGAGCTCATCGTGCTCTGTGCCACGCTGCAGTCGAGATTGGAGGCAATTCCAAAGTACAGGGCAACGCTCCACAGACTTCTGCAAAATGGACCAAATTCAGATACAATGCTGCTAGAGACCTACAGCTCTGAGGCAGCAAACAGACACTTCACCGTGCTGTAGATTTTTGGGCTCTGTTTCATGAGTGTGCCATTTGTAGTGTAGGCAGATCTCCTACGCTTTGTACATAGTTGTGTTTGTTTTAAAAATAAAGTTCTTTCAATAAAAATCTTTTCCTTTCCTCAATTAATGAATTTCCTTGATATTAATAACAGTCTAGCCCATAGGATAACAATGTCATGAATATACAACATAATAGCATATCATATGAATGAATAAATATATGTGCATATATATATGTGTATATATATATATGATTATTATTGTGATTTACATTTATAATGACCCAGGGTGACCAATAGTTACAGATCTGCCAACCAATCATGAGTGATTTGTGTTGTTTAAAAGTAGTGGTTTCATCCAATGCTGAGGTAGGAAAGTCAGGCCAGCCAAACATTCTCTGGCCAGGTGTGGTTTTGCTGCTATTCATATGCTAATTAGAGCCATCAGCTCTGAGTGAGGAAGTTCAGACCAGGAGCCGTTTTGCTGCTATTCATATGCTAATTAGAGCCATTAGGGCCCTCCGTGAGCTCTCCACATATGTCATGGTTCGTTTCCGACAATATGTGGCACAGACGAACGCGACGTTTGCAGGCTGTAAATTGTCATTAACTGCTGAAAATTAGGGAACTTTCCGGGCGTTTACGGGGACGAAAATCCCACTTTTCATGCAGTGTGTCATTCTGACTAATACATGACTAATTGGGAAGAGTATGCAGCTGGATAACTAATGAAGAAGATTGATTGGTTTGACCTCAAATTATAATATCAAACTGAACAGAAACTAAATCACATACAACAGAACAGGCTCTGCCCATGCCAATGTTAAATTCTTGACTAGCAGACCTATTTTTCTAAAAAACAGAAACTATAATCTGTCACTCTGAATTAAAGCAGTATTGATGGAAAACGTTGTACGAAAAAGGTATTTCCTTGATGTACCTAATATAGTATCCACAGATAAAGAACTAAAATAATTTTAAACCTTTAGACCCCAATAGAATGTGGCTGTACAAAAATCTCTTGTTTATTGGAGCACATGCTAGCTATGACAAGCAGATTAGAAAGTTTCCATACATCAATGACTTTGGAAGTATTCTGAGAAAACATCACCTAGTTAGATGGCTGTACAGCTAAATTTTGCAAACTACAATACACTTTGTAATCTAAATTGATGATAACGTAATGTGATGCACTTACTGTTTGGGACATTAGATTTCTCTATTCTGTAACAACACTATCATAAGCCAAATTTTAATTAAATTACACTCTTAACTTTGTTAACATCCCGGGATGGGCGCAGAAGCAATCCATCGGAAAACATATATTTTTTGCTAATTACTATACTCTGTAGATCAGGGCCCGTATTTTTCAAGCTTCTCAGAATTACTCATAAGAACACTGCTAAGACTTGACTTAAGATTAAGAAAATACTTGGCTCAAAGTTTCCCTCAAAATGTAGTAATCAAACATCTCAGTCCTACTTTAAGTGAAGTTTAGGACTAAATCTTAAGTGTCATTCTTAGAGCCGGATCACAACATTTTGCTGTGCCACAAATGGGATTTTGGATGACGACGAAGGCAAGGACCAATCACTGAATAGATGTATATTAAAAATCCAAACATATTTCCAACACGTTTTTTCACTATTTCTGAATTACATATTTCAAACCAGTGTGCTGTTAACTGACCTGTCTATATATAGCCGAGAGTTAATGATGTTATCATAGCCACCATGGATTCCAAAAGAAAACCGAACTGGAATGAAGAAGAAAAACTACTGCTTGATGAATTAGTGGAATTTCTGAGTGTGGAATTAGCAACCTGCTCTTTCACTGGCCAATCCCTCTCCACCACACTTTGTGTGATATGATGTGCCCTGTGAAGTGATATGACATTAAAACCTTCATTATCTATATTAGGATACAGTGTTCTATTAACAAACTATGAAATAATTGTGTATAAATAGCTTACAAAATAGGCTACCTGTTGTAAGTAATTTGGGCTTCTGTCAGTGGCATATGGAAAGGGGTGAGCAGCCATCAGCATAAATGGTATCCTTTATCTCCTATTAGATGACACTCCGGGACCAGATAGTGCCTATCAAACAGCTGCTTCAGGCCACTTTCATTCAATATCCACGCGTCATGGGTAGACTTAGGGCATTTGGGTACCACATCCAAAATGTTGTAGTCTGCTTCAAACTCAACTTGTGTGTTAATGCTGTTGTAACTCTTCTTATTCATATAAACATTCTTGTTGATGCTGGGAGCATCTTCATACAGCCCTAAATCACATGAAATACGTTCTGAGGGAACTATTTTGTAAAACCGAAATATGTGAAATATGAACGTATGAGAGGGTCAATTACGTTTTTAGGGAACTAAATTGAACACTTGAATAACGTTAAATATGAACATATGAAGATCATGACGTAGCATATAAATCCGCGACTTGCATGCCAGTGATCGCGAGTTCAAATCCAGACCGGCACTTTGTGTGTGTTTTGTTCTACATTGCTTGCGTCATGCAGCAATTGTAATGTTAACCCTAACCTTATTTCTAACCTTAACCTCAGTAACGTCATATCTAACCTTAACCGTTAGTATCCTCCTACATAACCTTAACTGGGAATGTTGCAATACAATTTCGAACGCTATGGAATGTGTGGAATGTTCTCGCATAAATCTGCTAAACGAAATGTACTGGAGCAACGTAATTGAAGTACAAATATAGCCTAATAACGAAACGTGCAGTTCAAACGTAAAAAAAACTAAATATGTTGGCATATAACGTAATTCAGGTTTTTAAAATAGTTTCCTGAGAACGTAATTTGGGAGAAATTCTGAGATGTACGGTTGTCTTAATGAGTGCCATCCATTGCACATACTACTCTTGGGAAACAAGCTATTGCATGAATTGTGTTTGCTTCTGCTGGACTATGCGGGGTGTTGTTGGGGAGTCAATGAAATGTATGACAATGTGTGGAGCTGTAAGTGCCATAATTGTTTCCATGACAGTTTGGATTATTGATAGTTGTGATGGCCCAAATCATCAGCATTGCATTGCTGTATGTTTTCTGGTGCAAGGAAACAAAACATCATCACCACCTTCAATTCATCTGAAAATGCATTGCTGCTTAAAGTCACTGGTGAAATTACGTCCCTTACTCAGTCGCTGACGAAGATTATGCCTGCTTTTTCCAAACAATACTGTTTAATTAACTGTGTGTCATCAAACAATTCAAAAACATTCTTGATCTCCTAAAAGATTTGCGCAACCTTCTGTCTCCTCAGTGCCATCACAAGCCCATACTGGCAACTCCTATCCACTTGAGACCTCAAGAGTTGTCTTAAATAACTGGGAGAGTAAGACTGATTCTTAGCTTTAAGAAATTTTATAACTAGCTTTTATTTTTCAGTTTGAGAGTAGGAGTAAATTATGTGAATTCTCAGTACTTAAGACTAAAATGGCACTTTGAGAAGCTTGATAAATACTGGCCCTAAAATCCATGAGCAAAATTGTTGTGCCAGTCATGTTTCTGACACGACAGTCATTGAAAAACCAAATCTTTGAATTGAGTCGATTGGAGAATAATACACCACAAATAACGATCAGGAAGTCAATCGAATGTCTCGCATGAATCTAGCTGTAGTTTCAATAATGTTGTGGTGATGTCACTGTATTATTTTCAACTGTTTAGGGGCCTGGAGTGTTCCTATAAGGTTAGGCATGACTTTACTAATGGGTAAGGTTAGAAATTATGTTACTATGGTTACCATAAAGGTTAGGGTTAACATTATAAAAAAACAGATTATTGCTTTTCTAGAGAAACACATCCTGCTGGAATGGAGAAGAATAAATATGTTTCCATCTGGATGTGATCCCGCGAAATCTGGAGTAAGAGTTATGAACTTAGATGCCGATCCACCATCCCCGACTCCAGCCCTAGTATACATTTAGGCTATTTGACACTGACCACAGTCATAATCAGTGACAGTGGTTCATATGTTATATGTATATTTCATGTAATTGCCCTTCTCAGACATTCATGTTTCACGTAATTGGGTTTTACATTTTAGTTCCCTCCAAGTGTAATTCTTGAGATTTAGGGCTGGCTTAAAGCCATAAACTACATTATAATAATTGTAAATTAAGCTGTGTATCTATAGAAATCAAATTCTGATAGATTGAAGGAGACAGAGTGAGGGAGAGGCAGACCTACACAAAGGGGGTCTGTGGCGGGGGCCATTCTGTTCTTTTCTACTGTTAATTGCAATATAGACTGTCCTTTGTGAGACCCTAAAGGTTTGTTAAATGCTATTAATGGACACAGTATCAGTTGTGCAGAGGACTTGTCACTATTTCATTAGAGATTGGTAAACATAAAATACTTGTACATAATTGTCAAATGTAGCATGTGAGTGGAAGGATGTAGGGAGAGAAGAGATTTGGGGATTGCAGGAACAAATTAGTTCCCATGGTCTGGACTGACAGAATTCAGGATTTTATTGGAGCACAGGAGTAAGGGAGGAAAGAAGAGGGAGAGCGATAGAGAGAAAGACAAGGACAGTAATAGAAGATGAAAAATAACATAGATAAAAACAGAGGACAATTTAGAGGGAAAACAGAAAAAGAAAAAAGAAAAGAAAAAAAGAGTGTATTTTAGCAGGAAACAAAAAAAACATTGACATATCTGCCCCTTAACATGAAAAACAGATGTGTATTCCTCTTTTCATCAGAGGAAAGAGGGGAAACAGACCAGCTAACAGCCATTGTTAGGACAGTCTGGCATAGCACTATTGTTCAATGTCAATACCAGGGCCAAATAAAAGAATACATCAGTTTCAATTAAAATACAGTTAACACTTTGGTTCACATCACTGGACAATATAACCCACCATTGTGTTTGAGCTTGCTTTTCAATCTCAATACTATGTAGCCTACATGGAAGCAAGCTGCTACTATTTTAATAATAATTGGAAGACAAGAACCTTTGAGAAAAAAAGGAGTAAGACTTTTTGCATGTGAAGCAGTGGCTGAAATGGTTCAGAAGTCCACATATTTTAGAGTTGCCTAGAGGTAAAAAACTCTGGTGTATTCCCAGTAGGCATTTATCTTCTTACACTGACAGTGAGAAGTGTGCTTTTAGCTTTTAGCTCAGGCACAAATGTCTGTAGTTAAAGGACTACACCAGGGATACTCTTACCCTAGGATGGCTGGAGCCTGCTGGTTTTCTGTTCTACCTCAGCATTAATAGAACCCACCTGGTGTTCCAGGTGTAAATAAATCCCAGATTAGAGGATTTCAAAGAAATACAACAGAGTAGAACTGGCTTTACAGGGGGAAGGTTTGAAAATGAGGGGACTATACACGTAAAACCAACCTCAAACAATATAGGTTTTTTTCCCCTTTGAATTCCAGGTTTTTCCAGGAGTTTGTGTTCAGGGTATAAACTTTTCAGCAAAGTGTTCTAAAAATGTTATTTTATTGTTCTTTGGGTGAAAACAAAAAGGGTCTGTACTGAGTGTTCTATGAAAACAAAGATAGAGGAGCATGTTACCTGTTAAGCTGGCTACAGTGATGCTTGAAAGTATGTGAACACCTTGTGCAATAATAGATTGTTTTAGTTTTTACCATGATATTTTCCTTTAATTAGAACATTTTAATGTGATATAACAGGTTTATATCCAACTGCTGGTTCAGAGGAAATCATGTGTGTACTACAGAAACATAATTGAAAAGGAATTAGTGCAGAAGCAAAAATATGTGAATCCCAAGTTCAATTGGTAAAATCAGGTAAGTAAGCAGGTGGGTAAACAATTGGTACCCAAATGAACCAAAGGAGAGCTCTTTAGGAAATACTTGGGGACTCTGATATTTAGAGATCAGAAACCTGTTCAGTTTGGTAAAACCCATACATTTCACAGGATGGCAACTCAGATGTGCAGGCCCTTTCTTCATATGGCTCAGAGTTTGGGCAGTCAGATGGAAGTCGGAAGGTTGCTGGTTCGAACCAACAATTATAGCAAGGGATTTTTTAACAGAACATCAGGCAACGTCAGGAGCTAAATCTGGGCTGAAAGTGGTCTTTCAACTAGACAACGACCAAAAGTATTTAAGCAAATCTACCAAAGAATGGCTCAGGAGAAAGAAGATTTGTGTCTTGGATTGACAAAGTCAAAGTCCTCACCTTAAAGCTACATTGTGTAAGAATTGCTCCCATCTGGCGGTGAAAATGTACATGACAACCAACTGAACACCTGTTCTAGCCCCTCCCGCTGTTTTTTTCAAAACAATAGCACTCATTTCAATTCATTGCAATAATAGAGTTAATTCATTATATAGCCAGTGAATTGTAACCAAATGCAATTGTATTGTGTGTAAAGAGACAATAAGAGCATGTGACAGAAAAATAATTATACTTTAACATGTTTTATTAAAAACAGTAACAAATATGTTGTACACACAATTTGATTGAATATATTGTCAGTGTCTCATGTGAAAACATGATTACATTTGAAAAACATTCACTAGAGTCTGTTTTATCCAACAAAAGACTAATTTTAAAACTACTTATACAATGAATTAACAATGATATTGTTATGAATTATGAGCGCTACTATTTTGAAACGGAAAATCCAAGTTCTATAGCTAGGGCCAGCGCAGCCATTACATGTCCTTGAGAATAGGCATGATCCTCTATCTTCAACAGGCTTTCAAATCTGCCGGCAGTCATGAGTAATCTCCCCCTGGCATTCGTCACGGTGCCACTGAGTGTAAAAGCGCGAACGGCAGAGCTAGAATTTTTAATTATGTCCGTCTTTGGCTAATTTGTTTTAAAGATGGAGGCTTAACATGCCTGCCGCAATTCCAGCGAATTCATTGTATGTATTCTGAATGGAAGATTCTACGCTTACGAGAATACTTTGATTAGATGGTGGAAGTAATTACACATTAATGTGACCATATTTTTGAAAGAACAAATGGGTTTTTGCTAAGAATCAACTAAAAACAAATAGAAAATGTAGCTTTAAATGACAATTCCAGCGCAAAATGATCCAATGGGTTAATAACACATGGGTACCGAGTAGACCGTTCTCTGGGATATGTTTTCATGCTAATCGAATGTGCCCAGTTTTAGTGCAAACTTAGAATTACATTATAACGCTAGATGTGAGGGTATGGATGAAGTAGAGAAAGAAATTGCAATTATCTCAAAATAGCACCACACTTCCATGGTAGCATAATGAGGCTCCCTACATGCAAACCGAAGCATTGAGAACTTTGTAAGTGTAAAGACAGTTTATTAAAAAAACAGTACCGTTCACATATACAGGCAGGCGCCATCTTGGGAAAACAGACTACCAGTTGAACCACGAACGCCTTGCTACGTGAGCTGAACTATGACTTGGAATCTCTCATAGCAAGAGGTTTTTCAGTCATTCATGCAGATCAATGAGCAAGACTTGCAGCTGGTGATGCAAACTAAAATCAAACACAATTTGCTCACAGTTCAGCTCACGTAGCACGTGGTGCTATTTTGAGCCTTGTTTACTTCATCCATGCCCTCACAACTAGCGTTATTAGGTAATTACCATATCAGCAGTATTAGGTAATTACCATATCAGTTCACAATAAAACTGGGCACATTCAATTAGAATGAAAACATATCCCAGAAAATGGTTGACTCAGAACCCCTGTGTTATTAACCCCTAGGTTCATTTTGCGCCGGAATTGTGCTTTAATACAATTGAAATATTGTGGCAGGACTTGAAATCGGCAGTACATGCCAAACATCCCTCAAAACCCACTCAACTGGCTGACTGTTTTAGGGAGGAGTTGGAAAAATCCCTCAGATGTTGGAGACTTGTTTCTATAGTAGAACTTGACTCCAAGTTATTGCTAATAATGATAACAGAGGTGCCACAAGCTCTTGATTTTTTGCACACGAGTTGATTAATAAATCATGATTATATATAATATTTATGGTGTTCTTTTACTTGAAATCCATTTGTTAAAATTTGGGGTTTAGATAAGTATTGAATTGTTTTATTTTGATACAAAAATCACGACCATCCAAAAATCATATAAGGGTTAATTCACAAACTTTCAAGCAGCACTGTATGTCTCTTACCACGAGATTGTAATCAGCGGTAACCATTACTTTTAATCAGACAATCAATTTTTTTACCCCCTCTCTATTTCAAGTATCAGAAGTTAGGAGGGATAATTAAAAATGTGTCAGGTGAAAGTCTAATGAGCCTTTTGGCCACGGCATGCTCCTCTTGCATTCTTTTGCTTTGTTCATCTTATTAACCTCCTCCTGCTCATAATGCCTTTAAATTAAAAGGTTTAGCCTGAACATGTGGAATTAAACTATCTCTTCCTCTGAACACATTTTATTATTTTTTGATTGTATAGAAACAAAAACTTAGAACTTTCACTGTCCACTGCCAGACAGTTTTGTCAACTGTTTTACTTACTTTCTTTCCAATGACTATGGGTGTGCTTTTCCCTTGTCTTTTTTTCCCCTCTCTCTACACTCCTCCCCACACACTGCCTGGATCTCTCATGCTTCACTCCTCCTCTTCCTCCCTTATTCTTTGCTCTTTCTTTTTCTCTAGCTTTTGCTCTTGTTCCGTAGCCTGTGTCTGTTTAATTCTCACCTTGCACTGCCCTTGTCATCAAGGCGCTGAAGCACAAAGCCAGGGAGCAGGGGGAGTGTTTACTCATTTCAACACTACATTACCTAGCTATTAATCACAACCTGCAGTGTAGCACCTTGCAACAGAATCATCTGGACAAAAGGAACATATTTGGATCAGATAGGTGTCGCTATCTGCTCCCAAACTGCACTCAACACTAATATGGTTGCTTCCAAGTAAGTGTCATGGGTGATTATAGATGACACTTCCATGAAGCACTTGTTTATTTATGCATTTACTGCTATGGAGTCATATATATGTATATAGATATACCAAACTGATATCCTAGGATTTATCATTAGAAAAAATGAAACACATTATTAGATTTCAAATAAAATAATCATATTGTCACCTTCCTAAAATAATGCCCCAAGCCATTTTTTCAGGTTTTTCAGAAAACACAAACTGAACAAAATATTGAATATATTATATGTATTACTACTTTCACTCAAATAGGTTATCACAATAGATTACTTATTGACATACTAATAACAATGTACCAGAGGTTGCCAGCATCATGATGAGATAATTTAGGCAAAAAACAACAACATTTTTGTCAAATAATTACTCATGCCATTATTTTAAGACGGTGACGATATGGCCCAGCTGCCATTAAAATTCAGGACCATTTCTGCATAAGATAGGCAGGAGTCAGTGTGTCTAATTAATTACAATTAATTGCATGCAAATTATATTTGAATGCAGAGAAAAAACATTATAGTATTAGCTTAACTTTACGCTATCTAACTGCTGCCTTGCCAGGCTAAGCAGGTCACGGACAAGAATTTGTGAATTTAATTGTAATACTTCAAATTAAATTATTCTAATTAACATTAGACTAACAAAGAAATAACTATTTTAACAACAACTTAGTTGCTAGGTCAGACTCTTGAATTTCAATAGTCCAAATGTATAAATCCAGACAAATGCTGTGCCATCACAAGGAAGTGACAGCACAATGATAAAGGTTTGTAAGGAATAAAATTACAATGAAAGTCTTTAGTGAAATAACATTGGTCCATAAATGTTACATACCGTAAATGTTATGACTAGTTTTTACATTTTCAGTGCCTTGCAGGACAAACTAGGTCATGATAGTCAGTGGTTTAAGCCTGACTATGGGTTCTTCGACCCAGCACAAGGCAGCACAAATTGGCATAACACTGCAAGGGATTTGGGATGGATAAGTCTGAGTATCTACCTTGCCACGTCACTCTCCGGCACCTCCATGTGTGCACATTGTGCACCTGTTTAATCCCGGAAGTATAGTTTGTGAGTGTAACCATCCCACATATCATCTGACTAAAGGCTTCTATGTTGGATGAGCAGTGCGAAAAAGAATCATCCGGCTTGGTGACATGTAGTTGGATGAATCATGTGAGCGGCCTTCACCATCCCACATTTGTCCAGTTGCAGAGCTGCCAAAAAGGCAGGGTTAAAAGGAAATTGGGAGAAAAAAAAAACAAAAAACCATGCAAATTCCCATTCAAGTGGCAGCCTTCATCAAGCTCACTTTGAGAATTATTGCACATTTTAGCTAAAAGTGTCAACCCTGTAATTTTCCACCCTGTTATCCATCTACCGTTCCTTTAGTTTAACAGGGTGGACATGCACTCAAGAGTGTGTACAAAGCACATACCAGTTTTCCTTACTCAAACATCTTCTTAGGGCAGTAAGATTCTGATTAGTTGATTCGAATACCCAATCAAAATAGAGAGGAGGTGGGAGTTGTATGCCAAAATCATCAGTATTAAAACAATAAATGACCTGAAATATTTCAGTTGGTGTGCAATGAATCTAAAATATATGAAAGTAAAATTTTTATCATTACATTATGGAAAATAATGAACTTTATCACAATATGCTAATTTCTTATATATATACTGTATCTTATATATATCTGCATATTTTATGGATAGTGTTAGGTTAAGGGCTAGAGTTAGGTTAAGGTTAGTATTAGGTTAAGGTTAGGATTAAGGTTAGCGCAACTTGTGGTCTGAATTGAAGAGAACATTCCTCAAGCACAAACATGAAAGGTTCCTGAACTCCCGCCTCCTGTCCATTTTGTTTGTGTATTTACCTGAACCAATCATAATCTTTCTGCACTAACAGATTTAATTTGTTGCAAATATGTTTTTTAAATAGGTTGCATTACATGGTTAAAAATATCATTGCTACATCTTGGGCACCCCTGAAAAGCAATGATTTTTCAATGGAGATTTCTGTGAATAGAAGTTGACCTGAGCTCTAAATACAGTACATGCAAGGAGACCCTAGAAACTTTCTGAGTTGGAGGACTTCTGCATAGGTAAAATTCCAAATTCAATAATTGAAAGACTCATAGCTGGCTCAAGACAATGTTAGGACGCAGTTATATCTGCCACAGGTGGTGTGACAGGGTGCCCAAATGTGTGCACAAGCCATGTTTGGGGAGGCAGTGGCTCAGTGGTTCAAGTAGGCTGTCTAGCAACCAGAAGGTTGGTGGTTCGCTCCCCAGGTCCTCTTGACCAAGTGTTGACGTGTCCATGAGCAAGACACCTAACCCCAGCTACTCCCGACAAGCTGGCTGGCACCTTGCATGACTAACACCGCCATCTGTGTATGAATGTGTGAATGAATGGGTGAAGGTGAGCCAATGTAAAGCGCTTTGAGTGGCCATTGGTTAGAAAAGCGCTATATAAATGCAGTCCATTTACCACTTACCATTGATTTACCACTTACCATTAATTTTGTGTCATATTTTCAATCTATGGAAAATGCAAATAAGTTCTGTATAAAGTTCTACAAAAGGGAGTAACACACCACACAATGACAAACTTATATACAATATAATTAAAACCCATTTTAATTCAGAAGATACAGTGCAAACTATATTAAGTTCTGTACAAAATCCCACATTGTATAAGGAATCTGTCATTGATTTATAATTTTACCAGAACAAATGGTTAGGGTTGAGAAAGGAAGAAAATATTTTTGGTAAACATGTATACATCCATTATATTGTCTGATGAAAATCATTCAAACTATTTAAGAATATGTAGTAACAAGGTGGACATCGAATGGATCACTGAAAATGTGTTTATAATTTTTAGTATGTCATATTATGTACTAGTTTAAGAAAAAATAAAGAAAAAAGAAATGGGGTGATTTGTTCCTTAGGGTACACTGCAACATTTTGAGATGTATAAAATATTGTGTAAAAATGACATCCTGTTTGGGGAGATGCGTGGTCTATTACAAAATATACTGAAGAAAAGAACGATTTTACATGTCTATTTACAGTCTTTGACACAGCTGAAAGTCCATGTTGTATTGATATTGAAGTTGAAAAATCCTTGAAAAATTGTTTCTCAGCTGATTTGAATAATAAAATATTGTGTTCAATTTCTAAAATCTGAAGGATACACTATTTTATCAGTGGGTAAAAATTAAATGGAGAATGAGAAACATGCAAAAGAAAAGTACAGTATTATCTTCCAGACTAGTACAACTCTCAATGTTTGCTCCAAACAAGGTTGTTTCATAAACAACTAATGGCAGTTGATGAGGTTGAGACCATGGTGGAATGATGAGTCAAAATAAATGGACTTATACGGTCTAAGCGATTTCAGGAGTAAGAAAGTGGGATTTGGCTGAGTAAGGAGAGAGGGATATATATGTAATTGCAGCTATGTGGGGCACATCATGTGTAGCTAGCTATGTTTATTAGGATTTGATATGCTGTGTAGCATGATTAGCCAGTAAGAAATGGACAGCCAGTTAACTGGACATTCTAGGAAGTACAAAATGAATGTGTAATAACATCTGCAGTTACACATTTGAAATGTGAAATTTACCCTCCCAATTTCTTTATAGCGACAATACTATAACGCCTTGGAGTGAGTAGTAATTCACAAATCTGCTAAAGGGTTTGTAACGAGAGCTCTTTAAATATGAGAAGGAAAGGTGCATGAAGATGGATCGCTGGGAGCTGGCCAGCTAGACTGCAGCAGAAGAAATGGGTTGGCTAGGAGGAAACCTGTTTGTGTAACACATGCTCTCTCTCTGCCGCTCCTAATGAGGCTATGGACCCAACAGAAACATGATCATTACTGATTGAACCCCTTTCTTTCTCTTCTTATTTTTCTCTCTGTTTATCTGTATGTTATGCCTTGGTCCGCCAATCCGCAATTTACATTTTGTATATAGGCAGCAAAATCTGTGTACATGTGCCAACCTTTGTGCATACATGTAGACGCATGCATGCACAGATACTGTATGTGTGTGTGTTAGAAAGAGATACTGAAATCACAGAAAATTCAAAGAAATTAGCAATGTAAATAGTTTAGAGTTCCAGTTTAACCTATGAACAATGAACCCTTGAGAGACAACTGAAAGAAAGAGACACGGAAATAGGAAACATGGAAGAGAGGGAGAGGAAAAAGACAACCGGTGGTGTAAAGACAGGAGTCAGAGAGCTGGGGAGTGTATGTGTGTGGGGGTCCAACACAATATGGCTTTTCTCCTAAAGCAACTTGTTATCAGGCGCTACACAGAAAGAAATCCCCCCATTCAATCTGCATTTAAATACATTTTAGTCCACTACCACTCATTTGCATTATATTTCTCCCATTATATTGTTGGAAATGGCCAACTTTCTCGCAGGCACTATGTGAGAGAGTCTATCAGCACCCAGAATAGCCCACACCTGATGCCAATTTAGCCCACTTGGATCTATTCATTGCTTTGGGGCTGATCTGACAACTCCTTTCCACTCTGGTATGCCCTCCCTTCCAGGAGAGTTTTCAATTGGACCTGCTTGTGGTGACAAAATTGTTTCGCTCATTTGAGTTTTTTTTTTTCCTTGCTGGTTTTACCTTGTTTTTCCTTCTCCCCCTATTCTCCTTCTCTCTTTCTCTCTCTCTCTGTCTGAGACTGGGTGTCTATTTGGGTGCCATGGGAAAAGGAGAGGCGAATGATTCTCAGTGGCTTCTGATTTCCACTATTTGTTCAGCATTAGGACCCACTTATCATCTGAGAGAAAAAGCAACATGTGAAGAGAAAGTGACAGGCAGAAACTCAGACGGGCTAACAGGGCTATTGTGCCCCAAGGATCTGTATTCATACAAGAGGGGCCCTCTCAAAAACACACACTCTCACATTCACATAAGCACGTCTCAGTCAATTACCACTGCTAATCTGTAACGCATTTGAGAGTAAAAATTTCATTATTTTTTTGTTATATAAACATTGGGACTGGGGCCATGAAGTGTCATCTACCCTGTGCATAGTGTGCAGAGGACCTGAGTTAATTTACACCATCAAAGGCCTGGGGCGCTGAAGTGGAGTTTTTTGTGCTGAGAGCAAGCTACTGAAATCGTTATACTTAAGCAATAAACTCTATATAAGGAGAGCAGAAAGGCAGACAAAGATTTCTACTAGTTTGTCACTTAGCCCCAAACAGAACACCACCTACACCCTCCCTGCCCAACCGCTACTAAAACAGAAAATTACTTTTTGTCTGTGATAGACGGACAATCGTTTTCCATCCTACACAAACAAACAGACTAACTAAGCAGTCTGGGGAGTCAAAATTAGCAGAGAAAATAATAAGACAGTGATGGGGGGCAATGTCAGTGGGGGATGGACGGATGAGATTGGAGGTGGGGGGTTGGAGGGATTGTGACAGAGAGATCCTGGAGTTTAGCTAGCTGCTCATTAATCACTGCGGCGTCTTTGACCTTTCATTTGCCAAGGGCGCCGTGCGAGGAGGAGTAAGACAAGTGAGAAGAGGGAGGAGACCGCTTACCGCGGCCGCCCAGGAATGGAAAAAAGGAAAAGAAAGAAATACAAATGGATGGCGAGTGAATAGATACACTCAAGTCTGAGAGAAAAACATGCCGCGACCCATTCTTAATGAAGAGTGAAATTAATCAGCTTCACGGCCTATTGGGTGAATCAGCCTTTCGGTGTCCACCCCCCTTTCCCCTCACCTGCCTCCTCTTCAGCCTCTAGGTGGTATCAGCTGCTCTGAGCTCGGCTTGCTGGGCCTTGATAGAGACTGATAGGGCCCTTGCCCATTAACACGTGTTATTAAAAGTATTAAAAAGATGTCTGCTCATGCTCTTGGCTCCCTCTATTCCCCTTCCACACGTAACAAGGGCCGTAAAGGGGGTTTGGATACCGGGTGATGGAAATGGCAGCCGAGTGCGACATGAGCATCAGGCAGTATTTTTAGTATAAGGAGGCTTGGCTTGCCGTTACCAGTTAGGGTGAGAGCGGAGCTGTTTAAAAGCACTTCATGCAGAACCGGCAGCTAATATTTGGTGAGAACTAAATGTCAGCAAGAGACAAATTTGGGTGTGAAAGCAGCAATATTAATATTATATTAAGTTGCATCTTGAGGTTTGTTTTTAATTATAAAGACACCTATTGTAGAATGTGTCTGATTTTCATAATAACATAAAAGAAACTCTTCATTCTCTGATTTCATATCTTGATGCTTGTTAAAATATCTGAGTTGAAACAAGAAAAACTGAATGATCTTTTGTAGAAAACATTACTTCTTGGTGTACCTTCTTTTTACCTTTAGGATTGTTTAGTGTCAAATGTAATTTGTAGAATATACATTTTCACTTATTTTTAACCATAAGTGATGTTTAAGGTTAATCTAATTAGTCCATTTCTACCTCTGAAGACACTGCTCCAATTTAATTGGCCAGTGGTACTGCCTCAGTAAGATGTTAATTGAAACCAATGGGGATCGCACAACAACTGTGACAAGTTAATGTATGTTGATGTCTAGGGATATCTATAAATATCTGACAAAAATATATGAATTATTAATGTAACTCTTTAATGTATCCGTCTAATATCTCCCTTCAAACATTTTATTTATATATATAAAATATGTGTACAATTAACAAAATAAAACCAATTGTAATTTTATTTTTAAAGAAATTAGACAAAGCCAAAATGTATAATCTGGGATAACAAGGTTTGAGGCAATTATTTAGTCTCCCTGTTATGAATAATTATTATTTTTAAAACAACCATTGTACTGGAAGCTCTTGTACTCCAGAGCTTGTTTGAACAGTATGTTATGTAGTGGAAGTCATTGTGGCATTTTGAATGTATTAGTTCTGCTACCCTGTTAGCTAGAGTGATAGACTTGTTAGAAAATAACTACAGTTACATAAGATTGATTTGTTCTCCTTGTGATAACCTATGACATCACAAAATTGGCCTCTATAGACCAATCCGGCACGCGATTTGTCTATGACGCCATCTGTCGACAGCGCCATTACTGCAGTTTAGGCATACTTGACAAGTTGGGGAGATTGAACGAACCTTTATGGGAGCTACCTGTGAAGTTGAACAATAAGTGAACTGTAGTTGGCATTTTGTAGTTGATCACATGCCCAGCGGTTTATAAAATGTTCCTGAATACCTGTCAAGGCACAGACACACATATATATTTGTTTTACTGATGTAGTAGCCTGACTGGACAATGATTACGTTAGCTAGCTAATAGGCTACTGTACTGTACATACGGTAACAGTAATAATGTTACAGTAGCCTACGCTACGTGTCGACCAGGGTTAGGATTCTTTAAAGTAAGATTTTTGGAAAAAATCTGAATTTTAAAAATGTAAAAATTGTTGCTTTGTGTCTGAAATCTGCCAGGCAGTTTAATAGTCTATTTTACAAACATTTGGATGGTGGCTGTTGCTAACGTTATGTTGGCCGTCATGTCAGGTTTCTGACTATTGCTATAACATTAACCGATAATAAGAATAACAAAGTTAATATGGTCATTAATATGCTACGTAACTGGGGGGCACTGCCTGACATCGTCAACCCAAATTTGGTTTGCCATAGGGTTCACTGTGACTGTCGCCTGCTGTCACCTTGGTGTCACTGTCAGCTGTTATGTTAACAAGTTGTCAATGAGCTGCCGTGCCTAAACCGCAGTAATGGCGCCGCCAACAGAAGGCGTCATAGACAAATCAACAGAAGGCGTCATAGACAAATCGCGCGCCGGATTGGTCTATAGCAGGCATAATCAACTCTGGCCCTTGAAGCCAGTTCCTCTAGATTTTCTCATTGCAACCCTCTAATCTGAGACTTATTTAAACTTGATACACCAGGTGGGTACAATTAATAATAAGGTAGAACTGAAAACCAGCAGGCTCCAGCCCACATAAGGTAAGAGTTGACTATCCCTGTTCTAAATGATATTGGTGGGTTCAAGCATGGTATAACGTTATGATACCATAATACCATAAAAGTGTTGAGCCTGTAAGAAAGTATCTGTTATTCAAGAGAAAGAGATGACATTGTCTCTGACACAGGAGTGAACCATAGCATGGATACACCCCCCCATGCACATCAGCAGCCATTGACAATATCAAGCGCACCCACATGACAACTACTACAGACAGAACACTGTTCCTCTCATGAGAAGATGTTATACTGTAACTTGTTATAATTAACTTTGAACAGAAAAGTCATACATTTACAGTTGCATCAATCTATGATGGTTTGGCTTCAGAAATACATAATAGTAAATGTTAAAGTCTTTCAAGATTATGGCCGTTTAGTTTTACATAGATGTTATATACAAATTGACAAAGTTTGTTATTGAATGTACAACATACCAGCAACATTTAGCATAAATGGTGTTAAATCCATGCCTGTGGCCTAGTAGATAGAGCTTTGTTTAGTGTAGAATGACCCTCTGATTTCTCTATATGATGATAGCTTTATGCCTACCAGTGCTTTTAATATCAGACCTATTTATTTTGTGTGTGAGAGAGAAAGTGTGCATGTGTGCAGAGAGATAAGGTAGATGAAAAGAAAGACAGAAAACAGAAAAGATTGTGAGATAAATAGAGGAATATAGAAAACTGATAAAGCTTATGATAGAGGGAGATAGAGGAAGAGACAGAAGGCGAGATCAGGACGGAAAGAAAGAGATATATAGAGAGCCCTGGAGAGAGTTAACGTTAGACGGAAATGCAAGGACAACTAAGAATATAAAGAAAGACAGGGAGGAGAGTTTAAGAAAGATAAATAAGAGGAGAAATAACAGAAAGAGAAGGAAATAGAAGAGAAAGAAAGGAACGTTGAGAAAAAAGAAAGTAAATTACTTTTTTCGCTCAATGTTACTGAATAAGGCTACTAGGGCCTAAGAGTGGGAAGTACCAGCAACTCAAGCCTGACATCTGTATCAAAACAAAAATAATCTGCTGTCAGCAGAATGTTCAGTCACTTCTATCACGCTGCCACTGATAAAGAGTCTTGTGGCTGTATGGATTGTGGCTGCTATACAAGGGGCTCAGTGCATAGGAATGCATGTTAATTGCCACCAGGAAATATGTGTTTTGAGCTTTACAATTTCTGGCATTGCTCCGGTACCTTTGCGAAGGACATGCCAGAAGTGTTCCAGGAAAACAAAGATTAATGAACAGTGTTGAATCGCCGTAATGCCATGTCAAAGCGAGCCATACATTTCATTACTGGGGTCATGCTGGCTCCTGTGTTAATGTCATGCTTAAGATTTCACAACATAATTCTAGGTTTTTATTCGATGAGGGCCTGGAATCAGAGACACTAGATACCTGTTTTCTAGTTTTTGTTGTACTGTTGACATGATTATATTAGGGTGAATAATTCTAACAATGACTAGCAAAAATAATGTAGGTAAGTTTAAACAAATAAAGGGATGCAGATAAGTGTGAGAAATGTGATGTTTTCAATTATGAGTGTTTGCATCTCATCAAAAAGATCCAGTTTGTCTGTAAAAACCCTGTGCTCTAAACAGGAGCAATCCTTTCCGTTTAAATAATTGATATTTTCTGATTAAACGTGACAGTTCGCAGATAATGAATTCTTTAAAGTGTGCCTTGAGCAACTGAACAAACCTGGATCCAGATGACAGCTTTACAGGGTGTCTTGGCGCCTTTTAGCCCCAATTTTTTCTAAGTTTAACCTATGCAGATCAATGTGCTTCCTTAAAGAGTTTAATAAATTAAAGTGCAGGAGGCTTAATTTTGCTCTCCTCTCTCACTCTCTTTCTCTCTCTTTCTGCAAGTAAAAAAGCTGATGAGACAGGTTTAGTTTAATCTCAGGCAATAGAAGTCATTAACCATTCTCAGAGGAATTAAAATTTAGCTTGGCCTTTTCTTCTCTCACTTATCATTAGCATCACTTTAATCTTTCCACGTTTCACACTGCTATTTTAATCATTACGTCCTGGCTTTTGACAACTGGAGAACATGCCATAGACTCACTCAGGCAATATCCCACTTTTAGCTGACAAAATGTAGGACATCATGTAAAAATATCAAGACATTTTTCCTGTTTTTGTAATTATCTTTAAACCTCCAACACTTCCGCTTGTCCCCTAAAATCATGGCTGGTAATAACAAAGACATGGAGGGAGAAGAGAAATAATGAAACGCATAATAACAAAACATGAAGGTATTTGTCTATAACCAATGTGAACAAAATGGAGTGCATGGAGCTTGGTCTCCATAAAATCAGGTCAAATTTTAACAGTAAATGCTAAGTTTTGTTTAGTTCTAGAACTGGCATTTAACCTTGATATACTGGACAGAAGTAAGTGTAGACACTTAATCACCTAGAGAGCATTAAACAAGCAGACCATGCTTCATACAAAGTAAGAAAAATGTAAACGAAGAACAATACAACAAGAGGTTGTGTGTGTGTGTGTGTGTGTGTGTGTGTGTGTGTGTGTGTGTGTGTGTGTGTGTGTGTGTGTGTG
>JACXGM010016415.1:0-14483 GCA_016801145.1 Umbra pygmaea | reverse complement strand
ATTTAGTTGCTAGCATGTACGGTTCGTGAGATAATCGCGTTTGACGCTCTAGAGCGTCAATCGACTTTGCAGGGTTAATATTACTGGAATATTTTTGGATTATAGAAAAAATATATATAGATTGCTTGAAAATATGCAAATTCCGCGAGATTCCATGTTATAAGTAAATTCTGTTTTTATTGATAGATTCCGAGATTCCGTCCGTGTTTTCCGCAACGCAGAAACCATAGGGCCCTATGTATGTATCATGTATCGTAGTGAGTGACTTAATGCTTTGGTAAGTGTCATGGTAATAAAGACATTTGAATGTTAGTGAGAGACAGAGACAGTACCAGACATGTATGTATCATGTATCGTAGTGAGTGACTGGATGCTTTGGTAAGTGTCACGGTAATAAAGGCATTTGAATGTTATTGAGAGACAGTACCAGACATGTATGCAATCTCCTTGACGTAGACAGACTGAATCTCCATCAGCATCCTCTTTTTCTCTTGCAGAGACTCAGAGTCTACCGACAAGGTACGAATCTCCTTCAGAGCCTATAGGAAGAAACATTTACAATATAATTTTTATTGTATACTGAGTCATCATCAGGCAACCTAGGGGAAGCTCAGAGGTCACAACCATGAGGAAGTCAATAAAAGGCATTTACCTACCACAGATAAACAGCAGTACCCAGTGATCTAAAACCAATGCTGGCAAGATAGTCACAACTGTCCCTTACCTGTGAGAGGAGGTGAAGTTTGGAGACCTTGGGGTCCATCTCTTCCATGAACAGCACCTGTTTCAGCCTGGTAAAGAGCTTCTGGTGTTCTCCGCGCCGCAGCCTCTCCGTCAGGGTACGACTCTTAGGGCCACTGCCCTCCCCGGACCCAGACCCCTCTTCCTCACGCTTGTCTCTCTGACATTGCAGGGCACAAAGGTCAAAGGTTAGGGGTCACTAGAGAACTACTGACAGCACTTTAACGATACAAACAGACCATCCTAAAATACAGACATGGCAAAAAGTATTGGTACCCTTGCACTGTAATCAAATAATGCCCTTATTGCCCTTAGCATTGGGGAGGTGGAGCATGAGCGCACATGAGTACCCAAAAGATGGTAAACTTCACCCTGAAGTGTGGAAATTACAAACAAACAGCTCTGAAATTACGTTAATATTGCTCATTCTATAAAGACATTCTAAAATGGATTGATATTATTGATACCCTTGAGAAGTAATATGAAATTACTTGTATTTTAGTGAAACCTCAAGCAGATCATTCTCTTAATTAGTATCACAGGTGTCTTCAATCACAATCATTCATTCAGCAAGTTCAAATGGAGAAAAGTACTATTTTGTGTCACTGTGTTTATCACACTTTATTTATCTTTGTTTCACCAAGTTTCTCCTAAATGTATAGGGTTTGGTCTCTTCCAATTCCGATGCTGAACCGGTACTTTTAAAATGATTCTGATTCCTAAACCAATTTTTGAAAAACTGAAAAATGACATTAACAATAAATAACAGTTACACTATTAACAAAGTATATGTTATATGCTAACTAAACCAGCTTCAAACTTTAGCAGTTCTTTTGCAGAAAAATGACCATATTTGCCTTCTCTGGCAAAATACGACACCTCTCCTAAATATATTCTTCTGTGATACCGAATACCTCAGAAGTTCCCTCAAATTACGTTCTCAGGAAACTATTTTTTTAACATTATTAATGTTGTATGCCAACATATTTAGGGTGTTTTTACGTTTCAGCTGCCCGTTTTGTTACTAGGCTATTTTCGTCCTTATATTATGTTGCACCTGCACGTTTTATTTTGCCGGTTCATGCGAGAACATTCCACACATTCCATAGTGTTGAAAATTATATTCTAACGTTTACAGTTAAGGTTAGCTATGTGGATACTGAAGTTAAGGGTAGGACTAGGGTTAACAGTACTAAAGAAATATATAGTGTGCAACACGTTTGCATCACGCTGGAATGGAGAACAAAACACACACAAAGCTTCCATTTGGATTTGAACTCGCAAACTCCGGGATGAAAGTCGGGAAAATAGGGCATTTAAAAATTAGCCTACATTTCACAGCTAGTTAACGGTGGAGAATGTGTGATATTTTTACGTCCGTTTTATATAGTCAGAGGGAAAATATTTCAGTCAGCATATTAAGTGGAACCGAAATGAGGAACCGAAATTTGCGTTCTAATACGGTCCGATTCCTACGGGTTGTGTACCGGGTTGGAACCGGGTTTCGGTACCCAACCCTATAAATGTATGCACAAGCTGTAAGTAGCTCTGGATAAGATCGTCAGCTAAATGACTAAACTGTAAATGAAAACCATACTTTTAAGAAACACAAAAAAGCCTGACTGAAGTTTGCCATAATGCATGTGGACAAGCCACAGTCCTTCTGTGAGAATGTCCTTTGGACAGAGGAAAAGACAGTAGAGCTTTTTTGGAAATCACAACAAATCCAAGTTTACATAAAAAAATTCAGCTTTCAAAGAAAAGCACACCATCCCTACTGTGAAACATGGAGGAGGCCTAGTGATGTTTATCTGTTGCTTTGCTGCCTCTGGCACTGGGTGCCTTGAATCTGTACAGGGCACCAATGAAATCAAAAGACTAACAAGGCATTTTGAAGTAAAACATACAGCCCAGTGTCAGAAAGCTGCATCTTAGGTCATGGGCTTCTCCAGCAGGATAATGACCCAAAACGTACCTAAAAAAAAAACCTAAGAATGGAGAAAGTGGCCTTCTATGAGTCTTGATCTAAATTAGAGTTTGACCGATTAACTCGATTTTGAGTTTTTTCAACAATCGGTGATGGAGCTTTTTGTACTGATTATGAATGGTACATTTTTTGGGGATGCACATGCTCTAGAACCCTCATCACCAAATCTGGACCTTGAAGCCAGTTACACTCCATTTTTTCATTTTAACACTTTAACCTGTGACTTAATGGTGAGGTTGAACAGAAAACCAGCAGGCACCGCACCTCGTAGGGTATGATTTGAATTCCACTGCTCTAGAGTTAACAACAGATAGAAACCAAAAGGAGACTACGTGAGATTGACAAACACTGCAGCTTCTAAAAGGAGCTAGTTTGCAGTTATGACATATATGTTGGTATATTCTCCAATATCAGTTTCATGAGTTTTAAATAAACTCAGCAAAAAAAAAAAAAAAACTTATTCAGGACAATGTATTGTAAAGACAATTCATAAAAAGCCAAATAATGTTATAGATCTTCATTGTAAAAGGGTTTAAACCATGTTTTCCATGCTTGTTCAATTGCCCCAAAAAATGTATGAGCATTCACCTGCGGAAAAAAAAACAACAGCCGAGGACAATAAAGAGACCTTTCTACTGACTGACAAACACCAGACAGATGCCCAGGGTCCCTGCTCATCTGCGTGAACGTGCCTTAGGCATGCTGCAACAAGGCATGATAACTGCAAATGTGGCCAGGGTAATATATTATGTTCATACAAATATTTACACATGTTAAATTTGCTGAATATAACAACAGGAGTTGAAAGTAAGAGGGCGTTTCTTTTTTCTATACACCGATCAGCCATATATTGAAATTGGGGGCTGGAAACACTTCGGACAACATATGCCTACAAGTTTACAATGACAAGAGTCAGAAAAAAATAAAAACAGCCAAAAAACTATAGACTAAAATGTAAGAGGACCCCAAGTGTCCCTCACAATTGTGCCCAAATGTACCCAAGTGTCCAAATAATTTTCATTTAAATAACTATAAAAACATGGTATGGTTACAAAAATATGTTTTTATTCTAACAAAACACACCTGATGCGCAATAACCACGATACAAGACTCTGGTTATGCATGCTTGAAGTTTTTGTTCTGTGTTGCTTAAAAGGATCAACCCAAAATGACTGAATAACCCAGCTCATTGGCTGTCTACCTAAGATGAATTCAGATGGTTCAGGTCATGATTTGATGGATTTACTGTCAGTCAGCGTGCCCCGGCTGTGAGTATACACAGACATATGGTCATGTACTTCTGCTTTCCCGGAGTTTAGAATGACAAATCTGCTGTCTGTGAACATCTACATAGCCGGGGGATTCAGTATCAGATCAGGCTAGAACACTGACTTGAAGGTGAAAAGTCCGGAAATTGTTGGGTGACTGTTTGTAAATTAATGGGGTTTGCGGGTTGGACTGTGTTTTTGATTATTTTCACATAACAAATGGATTTTACCAATTAAAACAATGCTCCATTTCATTGCTGGGACACTTTGTATGACGAATCAGAAAAAGATAGCTGACTAAGTAAATATTGTTTTGTCAGATGTATTAGCTGAGTCGCAATAACAAACAGGTTTGTTTACAATGCGCTAACCTCAGTGCTAACCTCATATTATTAGGTGGCTTTGTATTCTTTTCATAGCTTTTGTAAAATCGGATGTTAGCTAACTTCGTGAGATCTTTCTGTACATATAAGACATGTCTATTTAGAGTAAAAGTAGCATTTGTGTTTAAAATTATTGTAATCAAGTACCGCTGGAAGCAGCCTGGGTGTCCCGGCGGCAGGATACCGCTCCCTAACAGGTTAACACTCCACCAAAAAAGTACTCTAAAGTATGCACAAATAAAGGTTGTGATTTATACATAGTGATTCATGTACATATAGTCCACCATAGGGATATTCAATGTATTTCTGATTTAATAGTTAAGGAAAACCATCACATTTTATTCAACTACAGAAAATAAATGTTTAGTTTTCGAACACCAACTCCTTGTTTCACTTCTCAGAATTGAATCACTACTGTTTGTTTCAAATTATTTAGCCTACTTTCCAACAACAGTGAATGAAGATAACAGAGCATTTGGAAATAGTTGAGTAAAAAATCATTTTTCAAATACAATGAACCCTTCAAGGTAAGGGGGTTGACTTTCGCCTGGCACTATGTTGATATTTTGGCTTCTGAAAGGGTCCTACTTTGTCCTACAGTGAAGATTCTTTGTTTTGTATTCAGAAGACTCTTGGCAACAAGATGAACACAACCTTTTGTGACAATTATTTTCATGTAGAGAATATTTTTTATACAATTAGTTGGGGGACATACAAATAAGTAAAATTAAAAACTTTGTGCAGTACATATTTAATTTGCTTAGTTGAGGGTGATGTCCTACCTCTTTACAGAAATGTTATTTCCTGTCTATAATGTTTTTAGTTAACCAAATTAAAGCTGGCGAAAGGTACTTCACTTGAGACGCAACAAACCGCCTCACAATATTTGCAGCAGAATCTCCTCTTTCCAAAGATATTAAGAGTTAGTTGCTACCATGTACGGTTTGGAAGATATTACACTTTGACGCTCTCAATCGTCAATCAACTCTTTTTTTAAATGCCTTGCGGGCTGGATCCAAGGATCAGGAAGGCCAGATGCTGGTGTCTGGCTATGCATCTCGCTTGCAGCAGGTCATAACAGCAAAAGGGTGCTCTACTAAGTACTAAAGATGCTTGCCATGAAGGGGTTGAATCCCTGTGAGACTGAAAAAGTCTTTTGCAGTTGAATTTGCAGTTGAATTTGGGGAAACCACTGCGTTGAATTTTTTTAAAAATATTTCAATTGCTTTTGTTTGATTTGTTCATTGCAAAAAGCAGAAAGTCTGTACATTTTTACAATGAATCTGATCTGCAATTTGTGTATAATAATTTTGATTGCAACTGTATAGTGTATTTAATTTGTTTTTATGTTCAAATACTCCAACCCTAATCTAGCACATCTGATTCTAATAATTAGCTAGTTGATAAGCTGAATGAGGCTACATTATGTGTAGTTGGAGTGAAGACCTACAGGTTGGTAGCTCTCCAGGACCAGGGTTGGTGACTTCTGACCTAAAACATCTTTAGAGGTGGGAGAAAACAAAGTCCAGACATAATATCTCTGACCCTGTCTAGTAGCTCTGTAAAGGAACACTGGGAAACAAGACATTGCTCGGATGTTGTAAATGGACAGACAGGGGGAACCTTTACCTTTTCTGTTGGTCTTGGTGCCGTTTTTTCATCCTGACAGTTTTTTCTGTTTGAGGAAAATATATATTTCAGAAAACAGAATTCTGCCAAAAAACAAAACAGCAACAGACTGACATGCATGGACACACGCACACAAACACGCTGCAGTCTTACTTTGTGTGTTTGACAGCTGCCCTCATCTGAGCGATGGCGATTCCCTGTCTCCGCTCCTCCACCGTCTCAATGTCTACTGCTTCCTCTTCGTTCTGCTGGAGTGAGAGAAAATACAACCCACTCTGGCTTTAGATAACACCACAACCCAGCAAAGAAAGTAAACACAGAATGATTAACTCAAATCAAACAAGAAAGAAGCTTCACTTACAGACGTATATTCATCACTGTCGGAATCTGAATCATTCGATGAGTCTTCTGAATCAGAGTCGTCAACCTTAAAATCAGGATGCATTCTCTGAGAAGAAAACCGACTGAAATTCGTGTCTTTCTTCCATGATTCTGGGCTCCATAATGGTAAGCCCTCCCCCACCTCCCCCACCTCCCTCTTCTCTGTATCACTCTCATCTGACAGCATCTGCTCATTGCAGGTCAGCTCATTGGGCTCCGCCCAACTAGGTGTTTTGGCTTTGATTGACCTATGCTCAGATTTAGGGACCTTGGTCTCAGTGTTACTCTGTTTCTTCTGGTCTAGAACTGATCTGGAGTTAGGTGTGTTGGTGTTTAACACTGGAATGTAAGACTGGTCTTCTAATTTAACTTGTTTCAA
This sequence comes from Umbra pygmaea, assembly GCA_016801145.1. Classification (NCBI taxonomy): domain Eukaryota; kingdom Metazoa; phylum Chordata; class Actinopteri; order Esociformes; family Umbridae; genus Umbra; species Umbra pygmaea. The sequence goes on along the minus strand of JACXGM010016415.1, from coordinate 7,715 downwards.
GCCTGATGGCACAGCCGGGGAAGACGGGGTGTGTTGCTGGATCTCTTGGGCCTGTTCCCCTGCCGGTCCGGAGGATGGTTTGGTCTCCAGGCTAGAATCTACTTTGTGTGAAGCTCTGACTGCTTCACCTATGGCTGTGGTTCTGATCAGTGTGGGTAGACGTGGAGCACCTTCAGGAACTCCAGGCTTAGGAAGCTGGATGAGGGTGAAGCCCCCGGGGAGGGCCACTCCAGCTGTGCCTTCCGCAGAACCCTGGCCCTTGGAACCCTGGTCCCCTGCAGGGGGAGGACAGATCCTGAAGGAGTAAGTCCCGGTGTGGCCCAGGAAGCTGGGGGTCTTCAGGGAGGAGGAGACTGTGAGTGATACCGGGGAGGAGGAGGACTGGGAGAGGGATAAGGCACCTGACGGGCCTGTAATGAATTTGATAAGAGGGGCATGGGGAGGTGGGGGGCAGGACGTGAGAGGAGGAGGAGGGGGGAGCATTTGGGGGGTGGCAGAACCTGTAGAGAGGACACAAAAATTCAGTGGACATTGAAGTTGTGTGTATGCATGAGCATGCGTGTGTGTGTTGACACTCACCAGGGACGCTCTCCTGATTCTTGGGCTTTATGGGACGCATGTTATTCAGAGGCACCAGTTTAATCAGCTGTCCGTTAGGCTGACGATACAGTTTACAACCCTGAGAGGAAGAGACCGTTTGTAGTAGCATCTTTCCTACAGGGGGCGCAGTGTTAGGGGGAGGGGCAGGAGCAGCAGCCATGGGAATAACCAGCATACGGGAGCCGGCTGGGTCTTCAGAGTCTGTAGTGGTAGAGGTTTGACCAGTGAAGGTTTTGCCAGTTGATTTGACCCCTCGAGACCACATTGGTCTGTACGGAGGAAATTTGTTTTTCCCTAGAAAAAGACAAGAGTGACCGGCTAAGAAAAATTAAACATTAACTACATGCATTTTAGGCCTTGGTTATGCAAATGTTACATAGTTCATAATGCATTTTTACAGGTTTCAACATGGTTATGATATGGTTAAAACAATGTTGTTGGGGTCAGTGTTGGGTAAAGTTACTTTAACGATTACTTTTCAGTTACTTGTTGAGTTCACAGGTTTTAAGAAGTCCCTAATTAAGACAAAATGATCAGGTAAATTGAGTTAATATCTTACTGGTGACCATGATTGATATTTTCTTTACTCTTTCTATTTTTTTATAGGTCACTGTTAAGATATGAACTCCATTTACCTGATCATTTTGTCTTACGTTAGGGACTTCCCAAAACTTGCGAACTCAACAAGTAACTAAAAAGTAATCGTAAAAGTAACTTTGCCCACCATTGGTTGGGTTAGAGTCCTCTGTTCTGTGGAAAGAGAAACATTTACTTCAAAGGTTGTGACAGAATCTCACCTGCACTGGTTTGGAAAACTTTCTTGGCCATACTGGAAATAATCCCAGTCCCTCTAGGAGGACCAACAGTGGCTGCAGCCTTTAAACCTGCAGGTGTTTTCTTCGCCTTTTGTGGGGCGCTATTTGCAGTCTTCGCTACAGAGCGCAGTCTGCCGGTGACGAATGCGGCCAGTCGGTTGGCTGGGTGCAGAGCACCCATCTGCCCGAGCAGCAAACGCGCCTGAGAGTAAGACTTGCCATTCACCTGTGGAGGGACACTGCCAGGTCAACACAAATAACTGTTTCTCTGCAAATGTGGAGAATTTTGCATTTTGCCAGACTGAAGTAGAATCTTAGATTAAAAAGAAACAGTGAATGACAAATTATATTCTACGTCTCTTTGGAGTCTAGGGCTCGTCATGGGCTAGGTCTCTTCATAGGCTAGGTCTCTTCATAGGCTAGGTCTCTTCATAGGCTAGGTCTCTTCATAGGCTAGGTCTCTTCATAGGCTAGGTCTCTTCATAGGCTAGGTCTCTTCATAGGCTAGGTCTCTTAATTTTCACTTAAAATTTCTAGCTGCAGGGCTGCAACAAAGGTAGAATGAACACACCTGAATGAGTCCCACAGCAGGGCATGCCGGTTGCTTCTTCCTGGCTCGCAGTCTACCTGCTGGCATCATCCCAGTAAGGAAAGGAGTTACTCCGACCTGGTCAGGCTCTGGTTGAGGGAAGTCTTCTTCATCCTTATCATCACCATAACTGTCATTACTACTGTTGTCTGTGGCCTCACTACTGGATTCATCACCATCACTGGCCACTTTGGCTTCAACCTTGCTGATGCAAATCTTGAAGTGGGGGAGTAGGGTAAAATGTAATGGGTGATTCACTGATCCATCAAGATTAAGCATTTTACATTGCTTTCACATCTTACATGAGGTAGTATTTTAAAAGGTACTCTACGGTCACATGATAGACCCTTATCTCTGTAAAAATCATTGGTTTAGAAGTAAATAATGTAGTTTGAGCAACATACAGTTTCAGCCTATTAAAACAGAGAGAGCAGAGTATCTCCGTCCTCAAATGACCTGCTGCACACCTGAACCTCATTTTGACTGTTTTACGGTGAGGTCAATATTAGGCAAGGTGCGATCTCTTGTATAAAACAGCATGTTTTTTGAAGGAGGATTATGTGGCTGTCCAGCAGCATTAGGAACGACACATCGATTTTTACCCGTCCTACCTTGAATATGAGTATGGTGCCTTCAGACCTGCGTTTCGATGTGTTGGAGAGAAGGCGGACGTGGTATGGGCCGATGTCGAAGGGTTCAGATAGTCGGTTCTGAGTCATGCGTCTACATAGGACACCCAGCACCAGTTTCCGATGCTGGTCCCAGTTACACTCTGACTGAATCTCCAGCTGCCTGGTTGGTTCAGGACCTTTAGGCTTCTTGGCCTGGACAGAGGGACTCTTTCCAGGTGCAACTACCAAAAGGATGGTTAAACGGGTTTAACAAGAGGCAAAACTCCTTTAATATTGTCTGACAGACTGGGTTTCAGCTAGATTCTTACCTGGTTTATTTGAAGGTGAGAGGATGGCATTAATCTTTTGCTACAACAAAAACAAAAAAGTTACGAGTTAATACACGGTGACAGGCTCATCCCTAAATGACATGGATAGAGCTGATTTGGTACTGGTCTTTGAAATCTACTGTAAAATATTTGTGGTTAGATTTTATTTGTGGTTTAGAAGAAAAACATTCTAGGGTCTGTAAAACATACCAGACACATCTCCTCTGACTATAATTATTGAGTGTGTTGTCCCTCACCGGTTCCCTGTTAGGGGTGTTGAAACTTGGGTTTTCGTTAAACAGGTGCGCCCCAGGGTGCAGAACCTTTGGAGGGGGTTTGCTGTTGAACTCTCTGACACGAGCGCACGTCATCATACTCTCAAAGTACTTGTAAACTGGGTCCTTGTCCTGCTCTGATGGCTGAGCACAAAAACACACATCCCTTTTAGATACCGCTGTGTTCCAGGCCTGTGACTTAGCCAATTCACTTTGACACTGTGGGTGCTGTCCTAAATGGTTCCTAGGCACCACATGGCTTTACACAATAATATGGTGATGGCATTTACCTCAGGTGGGTTACGAGGTTTGTAGCGCTTTGGACACGGTTGTGAGATCCTGGTAAGTTGCTTGATCTGAGGGGGTGGAGAGGCTATGGTAATGCCAGCTTTTGGAGTGAAGAGTGGCTCTGGGTCGTCGCCGGTGCTGCGGTCCCACAGTTTGGACACATGGAGGCCTCTACTGGCCTGGACCTGGTGCTCCACATTAGAGACAGCTGGGAAATTAGAGGAAACATTAGCCTGTTTGTGTTGACTCATCAACCATTTTTGTTAACACAGATGACAGTAAAATGCAACTGTTGTGTGTTTAGAGACAGAAATGTCTCTCAAACACTGCTCATGCAGCCGTCCTGGATAACAACTCACTGTAAACGGGCAGGTCTTGGTTCTTCACTGTGGGGTGTCTGGTGATCCTGCGTTTGAAGCAGGAGCAGCCCAGCATGCAGTCGGGTCTGTAGCAGTGGAGGGGACCCCTGGAGACCCGAGCCAGGCTGGAACACACACATCCTAGCCTGCAGAACTCAGACCCACAATCTGGACCCTCCACGGGGCTGGCTTTGGGACCACGGCCTTTAGGAATACCCTGGAGATGGAGAGAGGACAATTATTTATGCAGGACAGGAAATATTATCCATGTGGGGAATAGTGGAAAGGTGGAATTCATTGGGACATTTCATACATTCTATTAAAGAAAAAGGCCTATTTCAGCTAAAGTAGAAATTAGCTAGGTTTAAGGTTAAAGTTAGGATTATGTAAAGGTTGACAGGATATTAATATGTAAAGGGAATACACAATTTTAATGGGAATATAGTTTGTAGTCCAAACTAGTATAATAAAATGTTAGGGAGAACAAGTTAATAAATCTCTTAAGTAATTATTTGACACTCATCAGGCAGCTCTCTCTCAGGGAGAGCAGGGTCGAACTAGCAGGAGTAGAATGTCACTGGGTTATACTGCGCTCTCTGCACTACTGCACTAGCAACTACTCCATCAAGCTTACATTTCTCCGGTCTTCGGCAGAGTAGTCTGAAAAGGTAAGCTTTAAACCCTGTGACTGACATTTATTAAATAAAATGTACCACATGCAATTGGGTTTCCACAGTTTACAGGAAACTGTTTTCAGTGACAGGAAATTAGTTTTTCACTCAGATAATCATTGTTTCCACAAGTTACATAAAAAAAATAATGGGGAGGGGGCATTTTAACCCAATAAACTACAGCTAGCTCAACCTTGCTCTCTTTAGTAAGAGAGCTGTTTGCTTACATGGACAGGCCAATAATTACTTCAAACGATTTATGAACATAAACACATTGTAGATACTCACTATTGTTCCTCTTTAGGTGTTGTGTTTGATTTAGCCGTACCTGTGCAGTGAGCAGTGCTGCCAAGGCAGTCTCCAGTCTCTCAGTAGTGATGTGTGTTCTGTCGTGTCCCTGATAAAAGGCAGCTTCCTCCATCTCCATCATCTTCAGCTGGATCTTCGAGAGGCCATTCAGTCTGAGCTGGCCCTTAGAGAGGCCAGGCAACCCACCAGGGAGGCTTCCTCCTGGACTGCTTTCCCTCCTCATGGTACCCTTACTTGGGGGAGACCTGGGGGTATGAGAATAATGTTTTAAGTTAAACTTACATTCCAAGTCCAATCACAGAGAAACATTCAGGGAAAAAAAGCACAACTATAAAACAAGTGACCTTACAATAAATTCTTATTTATTTAGGTCAACATCATTTCATAAATGCTGTTTTGTATTTGTCCACCATTACAAGATTATATAGCTGGCTAGACTTATAACTCCCAATAACAAACTGTACATGGCTTGTTGTCTTCAATGGAAGTGAGTGGCTGGTGAAGCATTACCAAGATTAGAAAATGCACTTGGATTTCCAAAAAGTAAGAAATACATTTTGGTGTGATTGGCCCCTATCATCCGGGGGGCCCTTAAGCTACGACTTAAACTGCTTATGCCTTGAGCAGGCCCAGGCTAAACTGTGCAACATGGCTTCAGCATAAAAAGTTTTCAGTAGCATGCTCTTACTTTTGCACAGCAGGGCTGGTGACTTTAACCCCCGCTGTAGCTTTAGCCACAGTAGACTTGTTATTGCTGGAGATCTGTATGGGTCGTAGCACTGAGGCAGCCCGTCCTTTGCCCAGTGCTGGGGAAGTGTGACCTTGTTTGGACTGTGTGGGTTTGGCCACCTTAGGAGGGGAGCTGTGGATGGGAGGAGGGGGCATCTTCAAAGCAGCATACAGGAGGGGTTTGCGGGAGAGGGGGCAGGGTTTACTGAAGGCGCGGGGTGTCGGAGGAGGGGTGCGTGTCTTCAGAACGCTGTCGAGCGTCCGCACATAGCTGGTGCTAGTCACAGGGAGCTGATAGGCCACAGAGGCCAGGGGGTTGTGCGAGAAAGCTTCGGCGCGATCTCTGATACGCTGGGCCTCACTCTCCAGGTATTGGTCGAGCATGTCGCTGCAGAAGGCGGAGCGGTTGGGATTGTGGGAGGTCTCCTTGGTCATGGTGAATTTGTCCCTCCAGCCCTTGATCTTGGTCAGGTCGCTGGTCTTCCCTGTCCTGGACACAAAGGACTTGCTTCCATCTACAAACAGAGAAAACAACATTGTTAGAGAGCGATAGAGAACCAATTTCTTATCAAGCGCTAGAACCTTCACCTGAATCAATGTGGTTTTAGAGCCCTCAGAGCTGCAACAACTCAACAGGGTTTGAGTTTCTTGGTTATTATGGACTAGACAATAGTGTCAACAATTAATACTCCACCATTCTACCCCAGCAATGAGTGAGTCACGCTACTAGGACTAATTCTAAGTGTTTACCTCTAATTGCCTTCCCTTGTTATCGGCCTGACTGATGAGCGGGTTAAATGAAATGTGGATTATCACAGTGAACTGCCTATTAAGTGCTTAGACACTCTTATACATTAAAATAGCTGAGCCATGCAATTGAAGAAAAAAAACTATAATCTTCCAAGTGTAATTCATTTACTACTGGAATATGTACAGTTCTCAAGCAGGCATTGAGAACATGTCTACTAATAAATTCCTGTGTCTGCAACGATAACAACATCCCCAGGGTGGCTTCTTATGGCTGTATTGACAACAACTTGGTTAAAGTGTATAACAATACGGCTCACGTCGACCTTCCGTGCCTTGATCGCCAGATATTTCTTTTTATATTGCAGATGAGTCAAAACCAACGCTAATCTCAGTTTTATTGCTACTGTTAGAAAGCCTACACTGCTAGTAAGCTACTGTTTTCTGAAAGTTTTAACCTCTCGCTGCGACTTACCACCAGATGTGGCGTTACCCAGCTTGGAGAAGAGTGGTGGAGGAAGAGGCAGACACACTCCCAGATACTGGAGGTCGATGGCCAGGCCTGGGTCCAGGGTGCTCAACTTCAGACCAACTAGAGAATAACACAAGAGGATGTTGTGGCTATAAATGTTGGATAAATATTGAACTTCTTTGTGGACAGAGAAACGTGAAGTCCAGGGTGTGTGCAGTAATTTTTTTTATGTTTAAATGTCACCGAGACCCTTATAAAACAAAAATCCCAAAACAGGAAAAAACTAGCTACTTCTCCCACTAAACAAACATTAACCACATTACGGTAAAATTTCAGACAGCCTTGACTTGGAGAAGTAAACTCTATGGACCACCTTAAACTGTATATGTCCTAGAAGGGCACAATATGTAGTTGAGTTAACTCTGTCTATTGCCTCATCCCACCACTGCTCACTGAATATTTGTCAATAGGCCCATATCAGATGCGGAGGAGAGTTTAAAATGTCACAAACTGTTACCAGATCTTTAGAGTGGACTGTACTACAAGGATGCCAGTGTGGCGAGAAGGGGAGACTGGGAGGGCAGAACAAAGTAAAACCTCCAAACAGGGTTCAACATTAACGATGGCCCGGGGCCAGTAAGAACTAACGTCGGGCCAGTAAACAAAGATAGACACTTGCCCGTTCGGGCCAGTGCACAATTTTGCCATTTAAATTAATAGTATTGTATTAAAACGTTTGTCCGTAATATTTGGCCCTCCTGTGCTTTATTTTCGCTTATCTCAAGTTAAAATCTATGTCTGTCATATGCGGTTCTTTCTCCCTCCTCGGTTTGGCAATACCGGGGTCGTCTTTTTGACCAATAATATTTGAATGCTTGTCTGTTTTAACCAATCAAAATGTTGTATGCATAGTGCAGGACC
>JACXGM010016414.1:0-20421 GCA_016801145.1 Umbra pygmaea | reverse complement strand
GAGAGACTAAAATTTCTGCCCATTCCTTCTTGTAAAACAGCTCGAGCTCAGTGAGGTTGGATGGAGAGCATTTGTGAACAGCAGTTTTCAGTTCTTTCCACAGATTCTCGATTGGATTCAGGTCTGGACTTTGACTTGGCCATTCTAACACCTGGATATGTTTATTTGTGAACCATTCCATTGTAGATTTTGCTTTATGCTTTGGATCATTGTCTTGTTGGAAGACAAATCTCTGTCCTAGTCTTAGGTCGTTTGCAGACTCCTTCAGGTTTTCTTCCAGAATGGTCCTGTATTTGGCTCCATCCATCTTCCCATCAATTTTAGCCATCTTCCCTGTCCCTGCTGAAGAGAAGCAGGCCCAAACCATGATGTTGCCACCACCATGTTTGACAGTGGGGATGGTGTGTTCAGGGTGATGAGCTGTGTTGCATCTGACCAGAGCACCTTCTTCCACATGTTTGGTGTGTCTCAACGGTGGCTTGTGGCAAACTTTAAACAACACTTTTTATGGATATCTTTCAGAAATGGCTTTCTTCTTGTCACTCTTCCATAAAGGCCAGATTTGTGCAGTATACGACTGATTGTTGTCCTATGGACAGACTCGCCCACCTCAGCTGTAGATCTCTGCAGTTCATCCAGAGTGATCATGGGCCTCTTTGTTGCATCTCTGATCAGACTTCTCCTTGTATGAGCTGAAAGTTTAGAGGGACGGCCAGGTCTTGGTAGATTTGCAGTGGTCTGATACTCCTTCCATTTCAATATTATCGCTTGCACAGTGCTCCTTGGGATGTTTAAAGCTTGGGAAATCTTTCTGTATCCAAATCTGGCTTTAAACTTCTCCACAACAGTATCTCAGACCTGCTTGGTGTGTTCCTTGTTCCTCATGATGCTCTCTGTGCTTTCAACGGACCTCTGAGACTATCACATAGCAGGTGCATTTATATGGAGACTTGATTACACACAGGTGGATTCTATTTATCATAATTAGTAATTTAGGTCAACATTGGATCATTCAGAGATCCTCACTGAACTTCTGGAGAGAGTTTGCTGCACTGAAAGTAAAGGGGCTGAATAATTTTGCTCACCCAATTCGTCAGTTTTTTATTTGTAAAAAAGGTTTGAAATATCCAATAAATTTCGTTCCACTTCATGATTTTGTCCCACTTGTTGTTGCTTCTTCACAAAAAATTACAGTTTTATATCTTTATGTTTGACGCCTGACATTTTGAAAAAGGCCGAATACTTTCACAAGGCACTGTAAATGAGTGAATGAATGAATGAACGAACGATCTAATGAAACAATATTAAACTCGAAGGAAGAAATTTGGGAATTAGGTCAAACTGAAACAAAGCATGTGGTGTATAATTGTTTGAAATGCATGATGGAAATTGGCAAGCAATTTTGCCAAGCAAATAACAAGAAATAGGTTGCAGCAGTTTTTCTTTCAACTACACTAGCAAAATCTGCGATGGGACTGAGCTCCAATAACTTTGGCAACTTTTTATAGTACAAAATCACTGTCAATCAAAAGGAGATGAGTCTTTCGACAGACCGTCAAATCATCACGCAGAAGCCTGGAGTCCAGGCCAGCCCACTCCTCCATTCACCTCAGAGACACTGAGCGTCCGTGGGTGGGACATAATCGCAGCGTTTATCCAATGACCGTCTAGTTTCGAAGCACTGAAAAATACTGTTCAACGCAGCCCGATTGAAGTCATGAATGCCAGGCTTCAACAGCAAAATGCACTATGAAGCTACGGGAATGTATGAAAAGGATATCGAGTCAATCAAAATGCTATATGTAGTTGATACTGAACAAACTTGTTTTCGAGATAAAGAATAGTACATATTTGACCATACATTTTTTGACATTTTAGGAGAAGCAGATCTTCCCTTGCAGTCTTAAAGAAATCACATCTGTAGTAGTAGCAGTAGTAATAGTAGTTGTATTAGTAGCAGCACTAGTATTAGTAGCAGCAGTTGTATTAGTAGTAGCAGTAGTAATAGTACATTAGCTGTATTAGTAGCAGCAGTAGTAATAGTAGTTGTATTAGTAGCAGCAGTAGTGTTAGTAGCAGGAGTAGTAAAAGTAGTTGTATTAGTAGCAGCAGTAGTATTAGTAGCAGCAGTAGTAATAGTAGTTGTATTAGTAGCAGTACTGGTATTAGTAGCAGCAGTTGTATTAGTAGCAGCAGTAGTAATAGTAGTTGTATTAGTAGCAGCACTAGGATTAGTAGCAGCAGTTTAATTAGTAGTAACAGTAGTAATAGTACAGTAGCTGTATTAGTAGCAGCAGCAGTAGTAATAGTAGTTGTATTAGTAGCAGCAGTAGCATTAGTAGCAGGAGTAGTAATAGTAATTGAATTAATAGCAGCAGTAGTAATAGTAGTAGTATTAGTAGCAGCAGTAGTATTAGTAGCAGCAGTAGTAATAGTAGTTGTATTAGTAGCAGCAGTAGTATTAGTAGCAGAAGTAGTATTAGTAGCAGCAGTAGTAATAGTAGTTGTATTAGTAGCAGCAGTAGTATTAGTAGCAGAAGTAGTATTAGTAGCAGCAGTAGAAATAGTAGTTGTATTAGTAGCAGCAGTAGTATTAGTAGCAGCAGTTGTATTAGTAGTAGCAGTAGTAGCTGTATTAGTAGCAGTAGTAGTAATAGTAGTTGTATTAGTAGCAGCAGTAGTTGCAGCAGTATTTTATTGGCAAAAAAACTTTACAAATAAACAATAGACATACCAAGCATGATTAACAAATGCAACTAAGGGGGTAGCAGTGGAGCTATATTTGAAAATCATTGAAAATATAGGGTTTGAGATGTTAAAAAAAGAGAGAAGAGTTATTACTGGGCAGATTGTGAAATGTTTCCCAGTAGGGTTGGGCTAGCCAAGAGCCCAGATGTGGCAGAACAGAAAGCCTGGGAAGGGATGTACAGTTTGAGTACGGAAAAGATGCCCCCTTGCTGCTCCGTAAGAAAGCACCATTAACTTGTAGCAGATGCAATCTTCAAATGGATGCCCTTGGTGCGATCAAAAAATCGGGAGGGACATTGAACAACTTGAGAAGGTTGAATAGCAGGTAGATGAGTTGTCGTAATTCAGAGGAGAGATGAATGCCGAGATAAGTGAATAGATTAGTACAGACAGTATCCCAGACAGTAAATCATATACTCTATGAATGTTAGAGCAGGTGTATTCAACTCTTACCCTACGAGGGCCGAAGTCTGCTGGTTTTCTGTTTTTCCTTATCATTAATTGTCTAAATAACTCCCAGATTGAAACTGGGTGAAAAGTAACTTTGAGGGCCAGAGTCCCCACCTTGATGTTAATGTAGAATAAAGGGGCTCAAGTTAAGTTTCTTTTTGCACTTTTGGAAGGAGGCACGGTAGAGATGTCAATCATAATGGGCATGTCTTGGACAGCCAAGAAGAGATATCATTCAGGTCTGCAGAAACGTTTTGCCACCTAATATGATTTACCTTGAACCTTTAATACATTTAATTGGTCAAGATCTCCTAGGGAATGCTCTTTTTGTAATGACTTCCTGGTATGGTGGCATAGTTCAGTACATTTTAATTGTACTAATGACCCCTAGTAGAATTTACCACCATGCCCAATCCACTCTTTTTCAGTGACTAGGTTACACACACTGTAAAAACTATACTTCGTTATAATACAAATCTGACTTTTTTCCTAAAACCAGATTTTCACATAAAATAGAGTTATCAAATAAGAAATAATGCAACTGTATAGTTACATATGATTCAAGGATTTCAGCAAGGTGAAACAGTTTAGTGTGTCTGCCCCTATCACAGATGTAATCCATGGGTGTAGGAGAATGGAGACAAATGCGGGCGTGGAAGGCAAAATAAACAGAGTTTTATGGTAAACCAGTGATATAAAAGGGAAACTGCCTCGTGAGCAAAAATGCAAGAACTCTTCTTAATACTCTTCAAACACTAACACACACCTACTGACATAAAACAATAAACCACAAACATGACAACACTCAAAACACAACATAAATAGGCACATAACGATGTGAAAGGTTGCAGCTGTGATTCCTAATTGAGAGAGATCTATTGGCTAAATGAAATCATGTGAGAGAGTCAGATGATTGAAAGAGCGGGAACAGATCTAAACATAATATGCACTGACAGAAACCAACTAACACACAAAGGGGAGAAACTACAAGGACATGTCAGATCCCCATAAGGGATACCGTTACAGCCCCTGTGGCTTTTCAAAGGGTTGATACAAAAACAAGGTTATGATATTGATAATTTGTTACATAGAATCAAATGCTTTACACATAAGCCCCAGCTGAAAGATACAAAAGGATCAGGACCAGGAGTCATGATATAAACAACAACATATATCTTTGGGGTGAGGCCATAGAAATGGAATGATTAGAAGTGCCATTCCAATGCAAATAAATGTAGCAGAACAGTCAGAGCGGCAGCCATTTTAACGTGTACCATTCTTTGCAAAGATCTAGCGGCCTACTTCCGCATTAAACCGATTCGCGGGTTGTTATTGTGACAACTAACAACAGTCGCCATTTTTTTGTGTACTAATCGAATGACCAAGCAAAACAGTTAAGGCTTCTATAGATTTAATTTCTATGGGTGAATCAGAAAAGAGAGGCAACAACCTCCAGATCCAATAAAAGATTTATGGCCTGTGGTAGAACCTGTTCAGGGATATATAGATACTGGTTCTGGTTCAGGGACATATAGATACATTCAGAATGTTTTCAGGGGAAAGAGATGCTGATAAGCCATTATCTTAAATGAATGAATGAATGGGTGTGGTCCATTTTCTCAGTGATGTGCATGCAAAAGTACCTAAGCTTCTCAATACACTTTACTTCAGCCATGTCAATGTGAGTTTGGACATGCCCCCTCCTCAAGAGTAAATAAGGATATTGTAGTTATCCATTTCCTTTGACTTTGAATTTAAATAACATAATTTTCCATTATCCATTATCATCACAGATTCATTACCACCAAAATGTACAACATTGTTGTAATAAACAATGAAACGATGCTACTGACATCTGCAGGAGGTGTTAAGTAATGGAGAGAAAATTAATGCTTTGATACAAAAGTGTTCACAGGCTATACCATTTTTTATTTACTAACAAAATTAGGAAATGCTTCGGTTGATATATGCTTTATCTGTATAGGCAAATGTACACAATATACTGTATGTCTTGGCAAAATACATAATATGCAAAAGAAATGTCTCAAAATCTTTCATCTTATTTTCAAGGTTTTTACACACATACTTTAAAGGTTAATGGAGGTAACATACTTCACATTCAGGTTTCAAACTAGATTGATTATCTATCATAATAAATGGTTGGGATCTTCTCTCACCTGGTTGTCTAGACCTTTTATTGGGCTCCAATTCAAAGGAAAAAACTAAAACCAGAAGACGTCCCCCTTGATTTCAGTGTGACACCCATGGGTTAGATGGGTCTCATAGGCCTTCGAAAAAATAAAAATGAGCCTACTTGAAATAGAAACAGCATACTGCATACTGCATGTAAATCAAAATAAGTATTTAGTGACACTATACTTACACAACACAGTGAACAGTTACATCTACTGATCTGAACTCCGTCTGGACATGGATGAGGTACATGATGTAATGTCTTAAACCAACATGTCTGTTCTACTCTTTAAGGTCTCTGGCTACATCCAGAAGCATTAGAGTAGGACAAAAATATTAGCAGGTTGTGATGTTTTTCATTTAAAATATTAAAATGAGCAAACCCTGCTGTTTCAACTGTGATGTTTCCACTAAGCCTATGTCAGTAGAAAAGACAACATTATATTTATTGTCATGCAATTTTGATTTTATGAGAAATTTGTTTTTTTTTACATCAAACTATCAATATCTATACAAAACTAGATGATACCGGTAGATAATAAATGATAATATATTACATTTACATTTTAGTAATTAGCAGAAGCTCTAATCCAGAATTACTTTCTAACATTTGTGTTTCAAGAGAAATCATAGGATTCATAATTAAAAGGCTTGAATGTAATTTTATCGGGTAAAAAGTAACGTGTGCTAAAATCTGACGTGTCCAGTGGACATCCTGCCTTAAAGGGAATGGGAAATGAATCTCTGATTGGTTTATTGCACGTTACGCCCAAAACACACCTATGAATTAATGAAGACACTTAGTACAACCCTTTTAGACCATGCGGCCGACTCATGGACCCTTTTATCCGCTGTCAAACTAGCAAAAGTGGATTTTTTTGTGCCATGAGCTTTACGCCATGCGCTTAGATTGTTAAAATAGGGCCCAAGGGCTGTCCTCTTCAAATCTTACTGCAGGTTTATGTCTGGGAAACTGATATAGAAATTGGAAAATGTACACGTTAGTCAACCAATTGTAAATCTCATATCGTCCACATTAAAAACATAAATAGATGTATTATTATAAAGGCCATTCCTTCAATGCAGACTTTTTAAAATCTTTTAAAAGTTCATCTATGCTATCAAAAAATGTTACGTTTGATTGTCAGCAAAACATATTGGCCAAATTATGGCACACTTAAATTAATTAATAAAACTATAAATAAATTAATAATTGAACTAATAAATGTACAAAATATTGTTCATACAAGACCATGAGATATTTGCATCTATTTTTGGACATATACAATCACCGGACACTTCATTAGGTACACCGGTTCAACTGCTTGTTCACGCAAATCTAATCAGACAATCACGTGGCAGCAAGTCAATGCGTTTAAGCATGTTTACACGGACAAGAGGATCTGCTGAAGTTCAAACCACGCATCAGAATGGAAAAGAAAGGTGATTTAAACGACTTTGTGAGATGGTTGTTGGTGACAGACGGGCTGGTTTGAGTATTTCAGAAAGTGCTGATCTACTGAAATTTCCCCGCACAGCCAACTCTATGGTTTACAGAGAATGGTCAGAAAAAGAGAAAATATCCAATGAGCAGCGGTTCTCTGGGCGAAAATACCATGCTGATGGCAGAGGAGAATGGCCAGATTGTTTGATCTGAACAACCACTCATTACAACCAAGGTCTGCAGAAGAGCATCTATGAAAGCACAAGATGTCGAACCTCTCCTCAGGGACCCCCAGCCGTCTTCAGAGTTTTATTATAGCCCTGAACTAGCTCATCTGATTCAAGCAGGTCAGGGCTTGATGATTAGTCGACAAGTTGATTCTGGCAAGCTAGCTCTAGGATACATCCAGGGTTCAAAATTAGCACCATTTACCAGCGAAATAGTGGTAAAATATGCAGGTGGCTGGTAGATTATCTTCACTCACCAGCCAAAAAAACAATGATAATCTATTGAGTGTCTGGTAAAGTTTGAACATTCACTAACCATTTGGCTGGTGGATGAAAAAGTAAATTTTGAACCCTGGATACATCTATTATATGGCATGGGTGGGGGTCCCCCAGGAGAGGTTTGAGAACCACTGTCATAGACAACAATCACAAACGTCTGCATGCTGTCATTGCTGCTAAAGGGGAAAATGCAACATATTGAGAACTGAGGGTATGTAGACTTTTGAATAGGGGTAATTTCGTTATTTTTTTTGTTGCCTTGTTTTCTATTATGATTGTGCCATTCTGTTATGATGACCTCCAGTTGAATATGACTCCCATGAGAAATAAAAAAACATTGTTTTGCATGCTCACTCACATTTTCATTAAAAATGGTTGATCTATTACCTATTCTCCAGGGGTATGCAAACGTTTGAGCAAAACTATAAATATATACTGTAGATTTGTAGATTTGTAGATGTTAAACTATTACTTTTATTATCTCTGCACTCTTCATTCTTCAGGTCAAAATCTCCTGATGGTCCCTAAAACCCACCTTAAAACAAGGGGAGACCGCGCCTTTCAGGCAGCTACTCCCAATTGTGGAATGCCCTGCCCCTGTCGCTGCGTTTGTCCTATTTTATTGTTTCTTTTTAAAAACAGCTGAAGACACTACTATTCAGACAAGCTTTCACTTGACTGAGCTATCATTGTTTTTATGTTTTGTATGATGTTATTTTTGCTGCATGTAAAGCACTTTGTGCTTCTCTTTGTGATAGGTGCTATATAAATAAAGTTCTTCTTCTTCTTCTGTATTTATTTCTATGAGCTGTAAGCCGTAATCTTTAAGATTGAAACAACAAAAGTATTGTAATTTGGACATAAATTAACGTTTTCCATGTTATTATTATTTTCAGATGCACCTGTACATACAACTTCTAATGAAATTTCATCTTGTCATTACATTTCAATAATAATATGTTGCAGAAATTGCATTAGCCAACCCCCCCATTTTTTCAAGTCACACAATTTCTAATCTCCAATTTTTTTTATCAGCAGCCCGTCAGGTGCAAATTGTTTGAAGATAATTTAAATGCTTCCTGCAAGTACGTGTTGCCAAGCCATGCAAATATTATCACACTGTTCATTCAACACGGAACCCATATAGGAGCTATTTGTAGAACCTTCTGACTACTAGTCAGATACCACAGGGCGAGCATCCGGTTTGGCAGAGTTAAGCAAATGCGGAAGTGCCTTAAACCTGCATTCTATCTGAAATCCAGCTGGGGGCGACACGCGTGGTTGCAAAAGAGATCGGTTTCTGTAGAAGTCTTTGAGAAAGTCACACGCTTCTCACTTGATTTATTACCTCAGTAAACATTTTCATAATGAGTTTATGGTCTCAATCGCTAGTTTAAAGTCTTCTGCAATACAGAATGATGTTCATTTTTTTAATAATCTTGTTGATTTTAAAATTGGCGATAAAGCAGGGGGTATTTTAGGGAGTGGCTATGATGTGATTGACATTGACTGTGCCAGTGAAAATGTGTTACGTAACATAGAGGGTAAGCAGCATTGGCAACGTCAACATCAGCTAACGTCACAGTCAGACCCCCGTCTAAAATCGTCACATCCACAACCATGATAACTGCGCCCGTAACTGCAAACTCGACGACTCAAATCAGATCTTCACAAACCAATGGGTGACGTCACACATGGTTATGTCCAGTACTATATACAGTCTATGTCTGATAGCCTAACCACTGAGCCATCTAAACCCCATTAAAGGAGTAATACTAAATTGTGACTACAAATCCGCCTCCCTAACCACATCTGATGCTGCTTTCAAATAACCAGGTTATAAACGTTGTACGGGATAATAATTCCATACCCTACAAACACGGAAAACTCATGCAAAATATATCAAAATATATATGTGCATATATGTATAGGATTCCTCAACATATATGTACATATGTGTCCTGCATATGTTTACGAAATATATAACTTGCCAATATTGTAATACAGTGCATATTATATTTTTAACATATTAAATGTTAATATAATGAAATATATGAATATGCTGTATTTTAAGCATTAACACATCATGGAATAAACCTTCAAGACATTATTTTCTGAATAATGTGCAGATCCACTTGTCCGTGCTACACTTCTGTTGCATCGCATTTCACTCTATTCCTATGGGTGACGTCAAGCGAATTCAACGTGCCCGCAAAGCATCCTGGGAAGGCGGCGCTGCATTTGAGAAAATGTTGCGCAACAAAAAAGCCGGCCGATGCCCAGCTTTAGGCAAGGCAAGGCAAGTTTATTTATATAGCACATTTCATACACAATGGCAATTCAATGTGTTTACATGAACAGGAAAACACAAAAATTTAAAACAGATAAAATTAAAGCAATTAAAATAAAAGTGAAAAACAGTTAGAAAAATAGTACAGTTTAAGAAATAAAAGAGATTGAACGAACATATAAAATATAGTGCAATCATTCCGGACTTAGCACAGAGTTCATTCAGTAAAAGCGTAGCTAAACAGATGTGTTTAGAGTCTGGATTTAAAGGTGACTACTATTGGAGCACATCTGATTTCCTCTGGGAGCTGGTTCCAGCTGCGGCTGGCATAGTAGCTAAAATGCAAATGAATCCGTTGAATGTGACGCGACTACCCAATAAAAGTAGAGCACCGAGGAGATGGGGGAAGGCTTGCTCTGGTTCCTTTCTTGTAGATTAGCAAAAATGAAGGATATATATACCTACTGTGCTCTTACCGCGCACTGATGCCGTAGTAACATACAGAGCATACGTCTGGTTCAACCATACAAATTCCATTATGTACGACACATAATGAGGTGAAGACTGAACCAATAATGAAACTAACAATATTTGCCAGAATCTACAAAAAACATGGCCACAAATGTCTTACACTCACGACAGGGACAAGTCCCCAAAAGCACACGCCGACTGTTCCGGAACACTGGGAATTAATAGGCATCTTGATTACTCATTACGAGCAGGTGTGGGTATTTACCCAGTGCACTATTCATGCATAATAAGTAACCAAGTGCCTACCACTCTCCCAGTGCCCAGAGGTCAGTGCGGTAAACAAAACACAAACATAACAGATTAACTATAAACACATATAACTAAAACAACAAATAGTCCATCACACCATCAGTCCTATGCCACGACAGCCAACTAAGTCCAGGCTGTCGTGACAACATTGCAATTCCTTTTCTAATAACAAAATATGCACTGCTTTGTGTAGGAAATCATGTCATTATATTGTGTCATCTAAACTATCTTTTCAAATAAAAAAAATCATGAAATATTCTGGAGTTTTTTGGAAGCTGGTCATTGAAAATTAAACTAATTCTGTTTTCACTCCAAGAATATCTAGACAGTGCACCTTAAAGTCAGTATGTATATTGAAGGATTACATATTCACCAACTATAGCCTACATTTGTGGTCAAAGTTCTGAGAATGTCACAAGTATTTGTCTCCACAAAGTTTGCCTCTTCAGTGTTCTTAGATCTTTTTGTCAGTAGTTACTATGGTATACTGAAGTATAATTACAAGCAGTCCAAAAGTGTCAAAGACTTTTATTGACAATTACATTAAGTTTATGTTTTATACATTAAGTATATTTGCAGTATTGACTCAGATTGCAGAGGTCTTTTTCAAGACCTCTGCAATCCGCCCTGGCATGCTTCAATTAACTTATGGGCCTCATCTTGACTAATGGCAGCCCATTCTTGCATGATCAATGCTTGGAGTTTATAAAACATTGTGGGTTTTTTTATGTCCTCCTGCCTCTTGAGGATTTACCATAAGTTCTCAATGGGATTAAGTTCTGGGGAGTTTCCTGGACATGGACCCAAAATGTCAATGTTTTGTTCCCTGAGCCACTTACATATAACTTTTGCCTTAAGGCAAGGTGCTCCGTCATGCGGGAAAAGGCATTGGTCATCACCAAACTGTTCATGGATGGTTGGGAGAAGTTGCTCTCGGAGGATGTGTTTGTACCATTCTTTATTCATGGCTGTGTTCTTATAGGCCAAATTGTGAGTGAGCCCACTCCCTTGGCGAAGAAGCAACCCCACACCTGAATGGTCTCAGTATACTTTACTGTTGCTATGACACAGAACTGGTGGTAGCGCTCACCTTGTCTTCTCCGGACAAGGTGTTTTCCGGATGGCCCAAACAACCAGAGAGTAATGACCAGAGAAAATTACTTTACCCCAGTTCTCAGCAGTCCAATCCCTGTACCTTTTGCAGAATATCAGTCTGTCCCTGATGTTTTTTCTGGAGAGAAGTGGCTTCTTTGCTGCCCTTCTTGACACCAGTTTTTCCTCCAAAAGTCTTTGCCTCACTGTGCGTGCAGATGCATTCACACCTGCCTTCTGCCATTCCTGAGCAAGCTCTGCACTGGCGGTTCCCCAATCCCTCAGGTGAATCAACTTTAGGAGACTGTCCTGGCGCTTGCTGGACTTTCTTGGGCGCTGTGACGCCTTCTTCACAATAATTGAACCTCTCTCCTTGAAGTTCTTGATGATCCGATAAATGGTTGATTTAGGGGCAATCTTACTAGCAGCAATATCCTTGTCTGTGAAGCCCTTTTTGTGCAAAGCAATGATGACCAAACGTGTTTCCTTGCAGGTAACCATGGTTGACAGAGGAAGAACAATGATTTTAAGCACTCTCCTAAAGCTTCCAGACTGTTATTCTATCTCAATCAGCATGACAGAGTGATAGCCACCCTTGTCCTCGTCAACACTCTCACCTGTGTTAATGAGACAATCACTGACATGATGGCAGCTGGTCCTTTTGTGGCAGGGATGAAATACAGTGGAAATGTTTTTTGGGGGGGATTCATGGCAAAGAGGGACTTTGCAATTCATTGCAGTTCATATGATCACTCTTCATGACATTCTGGAGTATATGCAAATTGCCATCATCAACACTGAGGCAGCAGACTTTGTGATAATTAGTATTTGTGACATTCTCAAAACTTTTGACCATGACCGTAAACCTGTCATAGAATTCAATTGCATCCAACTACTTACCCATCTACCCAGGGCAGTGCTGTACCCATAGAAATAGAATGGATAGAAAGGCAATTGAGCTGCTTGGCGTGGTCATTCGATTAGTACACAACACAATTGTTTTTAGTTGTCACGATGACAACACGCAAATCGGTTTAATGCAGAAGTAGGCCGCTAGATCTTTGCAATGGAATGGTACACGTAAAAATGGCTGCCGCTCTGACAATTCTGCTAAATTGATTTGAATTGGAATATCCTTTCTATCCATTCCATTTCTATGGCTGTGCCTATATGTGCTGCTCCAAGCAAACATCCAGGGCATAGTCGGAAATTACTCATTCAGGGTTTGAACCAGAATGCTGTTATGCTAAAAGGTAGCATCTCAGACCACTGCACCATGCATGAGGCATGTTCAACCTTTTACCATGTAGTGGTCAGGGCAAACTCTGTTCACAGAAAGATTCATTGTAATATCCTTTTGTCCTGGATAAACTGTTTACAGTTTTTAAATTGCTATTGCAGTGAACTGACAATAACTCAGTCCATTGTCCCCATCACTACTTTTAAGGCATTACTTTCAAATCTACTGACTGACCGCTGCACATGTTGACCATACCCCCTCTCTCTGCCCGTTCATGCCCTAGTGTCAGGGGCGTCGGACTGGGGGTAAAACCAATACTGATTACCAGGGCCTAAGGGAAGAGAGGGACCTTGAAATGTCTGGAATATATTTTATATGTAGAACATGGGGGCCCATCAGGACTGCCTATGCATAGGGCCCAGGATCTTGTGCTACGCCCCTGCCTAGCGCACACAACAAAGCCTTAATGCATATTGCAAATAATCAACCGCACAGCTGTCTGTATAATTTGAACATTTTCAGCCATGTTCATCATGTTACCTATCCTAGTGTTATTTCTCTGGTACTGTCACTTTACATTCCAATAATCTACCTCTCTATTTAAACCATATTTGCACTGAATAAACAGTATTTTCTTATCTAACCTAATACCGTTTATATATGTAACTGTAAACCTGAATGTTTGTACTCTGTGTGCAACTTCATGTCGCCTTGCACCTTGCGCCTTGTCTTAGCCAGGTCGCGATTGCAAACTAGAACCTGTGCTCAATCGATTAACCTGGTTAAATAAAGGTGAAATAAAAAATGTAAATTAACCCATGTGTACAAAATGTGCTTAAAATAGATAGATAGATAGATAGATGGATAGAATATACTTAGGTTGGTGAGTTAGTACATAGACATCTAAACCTTATGTAAAAGGTTTAATACACCTCCTACATCCACATAGACTGTTGGTTGTTATGGTGATATACTGTACACGTAAATCTATTATTCTTATTTACTATAGCTACATAAGACATCTAATGACATTTCATCACGATACATTTCAATAATAATAATAAATACATATAACAAGTATATTAATATTGGCAATACAATTTAATTACATTTCAAAAGAAATACAACGTTATAACAATCATACTAATATTTGCAATAACATTTCATATATGACATACGGTGCAAGTTGCCAGTCACAATTGACACTATTTCAGACGGCGCACCTATTCTCTGTGCCCCAATTAAGCATTGAAGGCTCTCTGAAACACGATGTTCATTGGTGAACTGTTCGGCTGAGCTTAGCTGTACTCGAGGACAGATCTTGAGTACACTGCTGTACAGGCTGTTCCCGGTAGTTGCGCTGCACGAACTGCGGCGGCGCTCGGCATACAACGGGTTACAGGGTCAGGGTGTCTGCTAGAACACTGTGTCCTCGTCAGAGCGCAGCTACAGTACAGCCGGAACATTGTGTTACTTTTGTGGCTACTTTCCAAGACCTGCCCTTAAATTTATACTAAATCGCCCTCCCACTCTCAGTTTTCTCCACCTTCTTACTAGTGTCATTTCAATTGTCATCTAACTCGCGTGTTGAGCGTCACTAGTGTAGGGGGTTTTGAGTGTAAAAACAGCCGGCAGAACATTTAGTACCCAGGTTGTTTATCAGAGGGAGGGTTTGAAATCAGCGGCATAGTGTGCTTACGTGCGTTACACAGCCAGTGGTGAAATAGTCTATACCGGCTGAAGTTATCAGAAAGCAACACACTCCAAAGGGGAGAAAAAGCAAAAAATAATCTGGTAAGTTACATCTTCATAAAAAAAAATGTTCGGAAATAATTGGTTTGCTGTCTTGTGAACGGCTTAAGCATGTTTTAGCCAGCAAGGCTGAAAGCCTGTAATATTGTATATGCAATTCTACATTATGGTGCTTCAGAATAATAATGAGAAATAGTGTTTGAATACTGTTTATGGTTTGCCTGTCTATGTTGTATGTGGTTCTTACCATGCGGTGATAATTTTATATTACTTTATGTGTCAATGTTGTTATTTTATTTATAGTGGATTTACATGAATTTAAGTCAGTATCTAATACTAATTTAAGATTTGCTCTTCACCCTTTTTCTTTCACACACACACACACACGCACACACGCACACACGCACACACACACACACACACACACACGACTGGAAGTATCTAATGTCTCACTCAGAATACAATTGTTAAATTAATTTCAAGGTATTTACATACAATAATAGAGAGCTGCTTTATTATAGACTCAGGTATCTTTTTTTTTAGTATGTTTTCATATATATCTGTATAAGTAATTAAGCAACAGTGATTACTTTGATTTATGTAGACCTTTTAATTTAATTTAAATGTACAATATGTTACATTTATTCAAAATTGTTCTCCAGAACAGTTAGTGATAGTTTTTTTTAAATGTAAGACATTTTGAAAATGGTTATAATCCTAGTTTCTGTTTATTCTCTGGTTGATAGACTGAGGAAAACAGATAACAACTAGAACACTGTTGAAAAAAAATATATATCTCTTACGTCCAAGTTCATGTGTAAAGTTGAAGGTGTTAGGTTTAACAGCATCAGTACGCCATTTGTTGTTGCACAAATTCAAGGGTTGTTTTGTGTTACGTTGTTGTTGTTTTTACAGTAGTACACACTGTTCCCCTGTTCTATCAGAACAAGCGTTGCTCCCAAGGTCTGTTTGGACACACTGTGGTTTACACCATTTTAGCCTTGCTGTCTATCTGCCAGTGTTGTAATGTGTTTAGAATGGCATGGCATTTTTTAAACCATCTAATACGAACACATGTTTTTTCTGCTGCATACTCTGATGTCTTGTTCTATCTTCACTGACTGTCCCAGTGTGGAACTATGTCAGTCTGACAGCAAGGACAGCCAGTGTCCAAAATGTGTCTTTGAATGCTGCATTGTATTTGGATTTCATAGGGATTGACTTGACTTGTGATTGAAAGCTTGGCGGCACAGTGTTTATCTGTGGAGTGGCTGTGCTGATACAGCTCTCAGAACTGAATGTTCTCTGCTTTGTTGTGTTCTGTCCCTGTCTTTCTCCACAGGGTGTCTGACTTCCATTTTATCTCTGAAAAATATTTGTCAAAATTGTCCATTAAACCTATATGATGTTTTCTGAATTGTGAAAATATACCATGTTTGTAGCTTTGAAATATGATGGTAATTCCATTGATTGCTTTTGTACCTAAAAATAACAATGGCCTTGCATAACGTGTGCTGAATCGTGGACATGCACCAACAATTTAGCTTTGAAACACCATGAACCTAATTCACACCATCCCATTATATTTTCCATGACACTGCTATGGTACTTTCATTTACAATGGAACTACTATGGTAAATCCATGTAGAGGGTGCCACAGAAACACATTTACATAGGGGAGTATATTGGCTTTATGATGAGACTGTTTAAAAGTCAGTAGCTCATTTGGTAGAACATAGCGCAATTATCGATTTGTTATTACTTATAAATCAGGTGGATTGAATCCTGAATGTTGATTGGCTGATAGCCATGGTATAAGAGACCAGATACCACAAGTATGAAATCACATCACTTTTTCCTGCTCTAATTGCATTGGTAACCAGTTTAAAAGAGCAGTAATGCATCTTGGGGGTTTGTGATATAGCTAAGCTAGCCAAACTATTGTCTTAGATTGCTTTGGAGCAAGGCAGGTTAAATTGTTCAAACTAGGCTTCAATGGCATCAGCTGTGGTCCAGCCCAAAATAGGTAAAGGTTTCTGCTTTAAATTGATATCAAATCTCATACTATCATGTAAACATTACCTACCTCCAACTTGACTTTGAGCAAATAAATAGAATTTCAAAACTCAATATTTCCTCTGTACCATTTAAAAATAATACTTTTTCTAAGTTTTATGCTCGAGAGGTAAAGCAAAGATGATTGTGCCAGGAACATGAAAGAGAAAGGACAAAGTGTCCCCCCCACACGCCACGCATACACAACTTGATGTGAGATAAGTCTTTAGCAAAAGAACATGCAACACTGTAATGCTTTTGTGTTCATTAAAGGGCTTTTACAAATTTCAGCCACCTCTTGCAAAAAATTTGATGGCTCCATTTAAGTATGTATTTTTAAATGGTCACACAAGGACCAAAACCTATTTGAAATTGATTTAAGTTACTTTCATTATTATAGATTTCTCACTTGCATTGAAAGTGAACAGAAGTTTGGAGCTCTTTAACTAATCCATGAATTATTTTGGTATTTTCCTGGACCATAGACTATTCTCAGGATGAAAGCTGGGTTGTGAGACCGCTCAGTGATTAGGGAGTAAGAATTGTTGTTAGAAAGTTGCTGGTTCAATTCCTGCGTGAACAAAATGTAACTGTGTACTTGAGCAAGACACTTTACCGTAAGTTTCTTCAGGTAATTGTCACTGTACTTACTGTGCTTGGTTCTGGACAAGAGCATCTGCTAAAAGATGTAAATGTATAAAACATTTAATATTATCTTAAAGTAGTAAAATTCTAATTACGTAATATTATTACACCTAATTTCCACAGTTAAATATGTTTTACTATAATGTATGTGATCCCACAGTTATATAGACAGTACATATAATATTATGTAAATGATTGCATTGCATATGTTTGTGTTTGTGTTTTATACTGTATTCATATTACATAATATCCCAGGTTGGGAAATTAGGTTGGGATTATTTTAATTAAACAATGATTTATTCTCACATGCTAGATGCGTGTTTGTATCTGCGTATGTTTATGCATTTGGCCCTGTCAGTTGAGAAAGCTATAATGTTACCGCTTAGAGAACATGATGTTCCATTCCCGTGATTCTTGGGAGGGATGTCCAAAAAGGACTTCTAATTTCATTACTAATGCTATTCACCTTAACAATGACAAGTGACTGGCTATGATGACAGGATCCTTATAACATTCTGACATATGTGAGAAAAAATGTGAAGTTCTTACACAATCAGAATTAATCACTGCACTGAGGAGTCTTAGTGTAAGGGAAAGTGAGAGTGTGTGTGCTGTATACGCGTCCCCACACGAACTTCTGTACATTGTGTACTATAGCAACAGTACAGCTAAATGTACTCAGTACATCAGAGTGGAAACTGAATGGAAGGTCAAATTTAAGCGAAAAGATTCTAGAAACACGTTTCAGGAGTAAACCAATAACTTAATTTACCAGGTTTGACAAGGGTTGTTCAGACCAACAATGAAAAAGGTCACTGGGGATCTAGAAGAAAAACAGATCAACTTTGTCAGCTGCTTCCAATTTACTCTCTTTCTTTTGATGCTAACTCTTAAATGTTTGCAGATTTGCAAAACATCACCTGTCCAGACTCTTCATATATACAAATATCGAAGGTTTAGGACCAAGGGGAAATGTAGGGACTGAATTAAGATCTGCTACATATGTGATTTTCAAAAGCATGCGGAGGGGATGTAAATTATGTATTGTTCTTACAATAGATAAAGTATAAGCCAGCCAGTCATTCATGGGCAGGGTGAAGCAATCAAAAACAGATCCAGAGATTCTAGTTTTAAGACGATTCATTGTGGTGATTTTACCCATGAATGTGTCTACTTTATATATCTAAAAATGTATACCCTTAATAACTAATGTGATTGACCACGTCTGTCAAAATACTTATATTATAATACTTAATATACACATATATACTTAAGACATATGGCATTTATTCACTTTTACAGATTATATAGTGCTGTGAACATATTTGGTTAAAAAAAGGTTTGCCCCCCTAATTAAATATCTTGGGAAATCATGAATCTCATTAAGAACACTGTCCAGCATGATTAAAGCAGTGTCAGTAGCATACTGTATTTTAGGTATGCTTTGCTGCCTCGGGACCTGGACAATTTACCATCAATGAAAGGACTAGTCCTTCTGCTTTGTATCAGAGAATTCTACAGTAGAATGTCCAACCATTTGTGTAATGTGTTTTGTAATGCGTTTTGTAATGTGTTTTGAAATTAAATCGGTTCCAACATTTTGTATTGTCTGTTCTCTTAGTTTCCAGTATTCCAAGATGAGATAACATTAAACAACATAGGCGGGGCAAATGCTTTATGTATTCTGTACTTGTCCTTATTTCTACGGAAAGTTGGTGCAGTGTCATTTTCATTTTGTGTGCACATATACACTTGAAATAACAAATATGACAATGGAAAGAACCTTCCTAGTCTTTTATTCGCTCTTTTTATGTCATAAGCTGGATCTTACCCGTCTTTGGCCAACCAGCCCTCTTTACTGGCCATATTCCATTAGCCTTTCCCATGGGTATTAGACGTATGATCTGCCAAATTGACGGTAGGGGATGTTTCCTCCTATTGGTCTTTCAATAAGATTATCTTTCTTTTTTTCCTTTCATTTTTTCCTTTTCTTTACCAAGATTACTGATAAGCGTACTGATAATAATATCCAATAGTTAAAATCCATAATGATACCTTTAAATAGAAATCTTAGATTTGCTGGTTCCTCCAACATTCATGAAAGGTAGAAGGTACTGAAAATGACTAATTTATCCGACTCCATCTGGAGTTGCAGAAATGTTTTGCTTTGGTGATGCAGAACCTATGTAGGAATGGCTTTCAGCTGAGCTTTCTCACACACCGCCAAGCTGTGTGACCTGCAGCAAAAAAAAGATTCTGTTTGATTCCCCAGATGAGCCACTGATTTCTTGACAGGCTGCATTTAGCTGAGTGTGTGAGCGTTGACATTCTTCACATTTAGGAATAGTTCTATACAATTACATGCTCATATGATCTGCCAGTAGTCTCAATTTCCTTCATCTGCCTTCATTCAGGTTATGCACAATGCGTGGTTGCAGTCTAAACATGCCCCCCCCCCACACACACACTTCAATGAACTGTTCACTACGGTCGGGGGCCTTTAATTCAATCTGCTTTATAGTATGAAAAATAGCATAGCTGATCTTGTACTTAAGTCGTACACAATCCTATTTTACACTATTTATTGCATAGATTAGGCTGATTATTTATTAACTGTTCTTCTAACAAAGAAATAGCTTTACCCTTTTCTTCAGCTGGGTTGATTTGCTCCTAATTACATTTGTAATGTATTAGGACAATGCAGCAGTTTGAGTGACAGCAAGTTGCTGACGTTCCTAATAATGTATTCCCTCCGGCACAGAAAATATTTTACCGAACTTCGAAATTAATATTTATTAAAAACTCCCCTTATCCACTTTCTTTCCCATGTTAAAGTATATAAAGGGGTGGGACAAAACTGGAATTGTGTTGAGAATTGTCTGGGTGAAATACCGTAATTCACAACATAATTATTTATGTAATGATAAATGTGTTTATAGTTAAACCTGTTTTTGAAATGAGGAGGATTAATGTGAAGGAGGATTAAGAAACAGGCAGTGATTTTATATTGTACTTACAGTGTTTGTCAATCGACATCTGCCGGTCCGTCTTAAATACAATTTATGCATTTTAGCCATCCTTTCGTGAGTAACAGAGCACTACATAGTGTATGGAATTTTTTATCCATATAGAATTGATAACCTGGTTATTTGAAAGGGGCGTCAGAGGGCTCAGTGGTTAGGGAGGCAGATTTGCTGTCAGAAAGTTTCCAGTTCGATTCCCGACT
>JACXGM010016413.1:0-20485 GCA_016801145.1 Umbra pygmaea | reverse complement strand
GATGAGGAAAATACGGATAAACAAAGAAATATATCAATTCCATCTAAAAACAAAAAAACTTGTTGCTTTTCCATATAGACTATAAAAATAGCTGGGAAGAAATTTTTGATGTTCCGATCCCATGGCATAACGCATTTGTATTAATACGTAAAACAACACCAGACTCAAAAATTAGAATATTTCAATACAAGTTATTATATAAGATATTGGCAACAAATAAAAATCTATACAAGTGGGGAATACAATCTTCCCAGCTCTGCAGATTTTGCTCTGAGGAAGCAGAATCTATAGATCATCTTTTTTGGTACTGTCCTTATGTTGCTTGTTTTTGGTCACAGGTAAAAGAATGGATGAATAAATGCAATATTTGCTATGAATTGACGTTACAAATAGCAATGCTTGGAGACTTAAAATGTAGTAGTCAGGCAATTAATAATTTGATAATTATTTTGGCAAAAATATTTATCTTTAATCCCAAATTGGTGGAGTCATTGAGAATAGAAAGGTTTTATAATTATGTGAAGCATCACAGTAGAGTAGATATTTATATGGCAAATAGTAACCCAATATGGCTTTGGTTAAAAGATAGATGGACGGTGTTGGGTGTGGATGAGGTGTGGAGCAAGTGAAACTGGAATATGTAAAATGCACAAGATTTGTAAATATTGTAAATAACACAAAATGTATAAGCTAGAGATAATATTAAAATGGCACAGGTAATTGGTCTCAACATTTGGTCACGGTTAGGTAAGGGTTGAGATGGGTGTGGAGTGTAGGGGGCAATAATAAAAAACTAAAAAGTGGGATTGGAAATGATGCACAATATAGAACAATGACAACCCTGTTGTCAAATACTGAAGCTGACCTTTCCCCCCAAAAAAAAAAAATATTATATTATATATATTATGTTATATTATTATCACATGACCAGCATTTACGTCTCATCTCGTTTTCGTCACGTGATAAAGGTTCGTTGATGACGATATTCACCATAATTTTCCTTGACAAAAGCAACACGACTACCCTCTTCCTGATTTACACGTTTCACCTGCCCATTGGCTTCAGGACGGTGCCCGGAAGTGAGACTCACCACGACCCCCAGCCTGTCCATAAAGGCTTTCCATTTGCGAGAGGTGAACTGAGGGCCGCGGTCAGACACAATGTCCTCTGGAATGCCATAATTTTAGAAGACGTGAGTGAATAAGTGAATTAATCCTAATGATCTCAGTATTCCCCCCAGATGGCGGTAGGTCAGTTAGGAAGTCTATGGATAAATGCGACCAAGGTCGCTGTGGAACAGGAAGGGGCAAAAATTTCACTGCAGGAAGGTGCCTCAGTGCTTTACTCTTAGTGCACACCAAGCTGGAAAAGACATATACTTCTTTACATCCTTGGCTAAGGTCGGCCAGCAATACCTACCAGTAAGACAACCTGTGGTATGGCTGATGCGTGGATGACCAGATGAGAGAGAAATATGAGCCAATTTTATAAGTTTGTAGTGCATTGAAGTTGACACATATTGACGATCCCTAGGACAACGCGTCAGCGCAGGATCAGCGCACAGCGCCCATTGGATCTCTGCGTCAAGTGTCCATCGAATGGGTGCAACAATGCATGCCTGAGGTAAAATAGGACTAAAATTCATGCGCCTCTTCTCAGTGTCATTCATTATCAGATTCAAGTTATCAGTTTCATAATGCTGTAAAAACTGTTTTAAAAACAGTTATCACAGGTACAACATTGATGAACAGAAAAAAGTACATACTGTAACAAGATGTTCCTCCACTATAGTAAAAACCTGCATCGAGCTGGGATTCCAAACACAGCTACTAATGGGCATGTAGTCATGCAAATTTTGAGAGCTTCAAACAGAGTATAGAATACTGAATTCCAAAAGTTATTCAGTTTTGGGGAAGTAAAAACATGTGGTAAAGGTCACGCGGAGAGGAGTGACACCTGTCACACACCTATCACTGGTGGGTAAATTTTGGATAGTCTGGACTTAGTAATGTACTCTGTGTATAACCTTGAAGTGTATGAGACCAAGACAGGCACACAAAGAGGTAGAACTTATTCTTTTAATTGCCTCTTCCCAGATCGACTTAGGAAATACCAATCCCATATCTTGCTCCCAAGCCGATTTAGTTCTATCCATGGACTGTTCATCACATGACATGATCCAGGAGTAGACCCGGGAAATCAAAGATTTCTGTATGGTTGAGATAGCCAGCAATACATTCCAGGGCTGGATAGGGGGAATGCAAGGAAAGCTGTCAAATTGATAGGAAAGAAAATGCCTGAGAAAAAAATAGGTGAAAATGTGAGATGAATGCAGGTTGTATTTAACGGACAGGTTGGGAAAACTAGAAAATACTCAATATTCATATAAATCAAATAATGATTTAATACCTTTCCTTTTCCAAAAACAGAAGGCATTGTCAACAACAGAAGGGGGGAATGTATGGTTTTTATCAATGGGGCCCAGGATAGATGCAGAAGAAAATTTTAAATGGCTTCGGAACTGGTACCAAATTTTTAGAGTAGTTAGTACTACAGGATTACCAGTCTAATGAGAAGGAGATACTGAAGAGCAGAGCAAACTACAGCAGAAAGGGATGAAAAGAGGCACGGCCTACCTTCTAAATGGCACCACGGTGTGTCTGGGGCATGTAACCAGAGAAAGATTTTCTAAAGTTTGGCCGCCCAAAAATAATATAGGAAATTGGGAAGTGCACGCCCTCCATTGAATTTACATCTCTGCAGAGACCTACTAACCCTGGGCACCTTTTCACCCCAGATGAAGGAAGAAATAGCTTGGTTGATTGCCTTAAAAAAGGACTTTGGCAAGAACAATGGTATAGAATTTAAAAGGTACATACATTTTGGCAGACTATTCATTTTTACCACGTTGATCTTCCCTATCTATGATAGGCTGATATCTCCACCTCCAGATATCAGCCTTCATCTGAGTGAAAATGGGGGAGAAATAGGCTAAAAATATATCTGTCAGTGAGCGAGTCACGTTTACTCCAAGGTACTTGAAGCCGTAGTGCTTCAGCTGAAAGGAGATGTCTGAATGTTAAAGTTGCAGTGCTGCTGGGTTAATTGGAAAACATTCACTATTTTGTAAATTACATTTATACCCAGAAAACAAGCTAAAATCTTCCAAGATATAGAGGATACCAAGTAAAGATGTAGCTGGGTTATGGACATAATGTAACGTTTCCCAGTTCCTGATTTGGTTAGCCAGTTCTTTTCATGGAGGGCCGGTTGTGGATCACTCAAGATGGAGGCTGAGACATTCCCTTTGAAGTGGCTGCTCACCCGATCCACTCATCTAATGACCTGTTTGGAAGCCATCGGGGCCCCTCGATGTCCTGGCAGGACCCTGATAGCCCCGGTTCAGACGCCAATATGTCGGGTAGGAAATGTCTCCATCATGCCCCGACCTGCAGAGGTCGCCCAAATTCCCGCTCCTCGGCCACAAGAGGCCTCTTCCGCTCAAGCCTCCCGGCCACAAGAGGGCGCTCCCGCTCAAGCCTCACGGCCACAAGAGGGCGCTCCCGCTCAAGCCTCCCGGCCACAAAGGCTACTCCCGCTCAAGCCTCCCGGCCACCAGAGGTCTCCACCACCCAGTCTAGACCACCAGAGGTCTCCGCCCAGTCTCGACCTCAAGAGGTCACTCCCCAGTCTGGACCACCAGAAGTCTCCACCACCCAATCTGGACCACAAGCGGTCACTACCCAGTCTGGACCACAAGAGGTCACTCCCCAGTCTGGACTACCAGAGGTCTCCGCCACCCAGTCTGGACCACCAGAGGTCGCTACCCAGTCTAGACCACCAGAGGTCACTACCACCCAGTCTGGACCACCAGAGGTCACTACCACCCAGTCTGGACCACCAGAGGTCACTACCACCCAGTCTGGACCACCAGAGGTCTCCACCCAGTCTCAGCCACCAGAGGTCGCTCCCGCTCCGCCTCGGCCACCAGAGGTTGCTACACCACCATCAATCGAGCCCGAGCCTTGCCTTGTCCCCGAGCCTTGCCTTATCCCTGAGCCCGAGCCTTGCCTTGTGCCTGAGCCTGAGCCTTGCCTTGTCCCCGGACCTGCCCTTTTCCCTGAGCTAGAGCATTCCCTTGTTCCTCCTCACTCAGTCTGACTCAGTCCCGGTGCCTGCCCTAGTTTCCAAGCTGGTTTCTGCCCCTGAGCCATTGTCTGCACCAGTCCCTGTGCCATTGCACGTTCCATTTCCTGAGCCTTTCCCAGTCACTGAGCCTTTTCCGGTCACTGAGCCTTTCCCGGTCACTGAGCCTTTCCCGGTCACTGAGCCTTTCCTTGTCCCTGAGCCTTTCCTTGTCCCATTGCCTGCTCCTGTCCCAGTGCCATTGCCTGCTCCTGTCCCAGTGCCATTGCCTGCTCCTGTTCCAGCGCCAGTGTCTGCCCCTGTTCCAGCGCCAGTGTCTGCCCCTGTTCCAGCGCCAGTGTCTGCCCCTGTCCCCGTGCCAGTGTCTGCCCCTGTCCCCATGCCCCGCTCTGGTGCTTGTCCCCGGGCCTATGCCTGCCCCGGTCTCTGTGCCCCTTTCTGTGTCTGTCTGTCTGTGTCTGTTTGTGCTATGTTCTTTCAGGTTCCTGTGTCTGCTGTGGTTCCGGTGCCTGGTCCGCCTTTGCCTTGGCCCTCCAAGCCCCCTCCGGCCTGGCCGCCTCCCGCGGGGCCATTGATTCCGCCTTTGATGGCCCGGACTCTGCCTCTGGTGCCGCCTGCCTGGCCTCCGCCTCGTCCTTCACCTCTACCTTGTTCGGCCGGACCTCCGCCTGCCGGGCCTCAGCCGTCCGGGCCGTCGCTGCTGCCTCCGTCCTCCGGACCACCGTTGCTGCTTCGTCCCTTCGGTCTGCTGCTGCTGCCTCCGCCCTCCGGCCCGCCGTTGCTGCTTTGTCCCTCAGGTCCGCTGCTGCTGCCTCCGCCCTCCGGCCCGCCTAGACTTCCTCCACCTGCCTGTTCTGCTCGTCTGCCCCGCCCTGGAGTGCCTCCGCCGCTCTGGTTTCTGCCCCTGCAGTCTCCTGCCTGGGTCTTCTGCCACCTGGTGTCCGGTGGCGTGTTCACTGTTCGGCGCATCAGGAGCTGCGCATTGGGGGGGGGGGATTCTGTAACATTTCCCAGTTCCTCTTCCCTGAGAACTACATCTTCCCCTTCCTAGATTGCTCAGAACTACAATTCCCATAACCCAGACTCAATCACCCTAATTCTGTACACCTGCTCTCACCCAGTCCATTAATAAAGCACACACACACCATTGCCTCTTCGCGAGGTATTGTAAGTACATTTTTGTCTTTCTACTGAGCATTTCTTCTTGGATTGTTATTCTGGCCTGACCCGTGCATTGTTTATTCCGTTTTGTGATTTGGATTATCCTCTGTACCTTAGCCTGTATTCTTGGATTGTTAGTTTGGCCTGACCCTTGAATTGTTTATTCAGTATTGTGTTTGGGATTATCCTCGGTACCTTCGCCTGATCTGTTCCTGCCTTGTTTTTTGATAGAATAAACATTATTGTTCTTTTACCTTGGGAGTTAATCGTTACACATAAAGTAATAGGTCATCGCATATAACGACAACTTGTGTTTAATTTCCACCCGGAGACACCCTGGAAAGTGGGTGAGGCCTGTAAAACCGCCGAAAGGGGATCAATGGCAATGGCAATGGCAGAGAGCAATGCACAGAGATTGTCACCGAAACCAAACTTCCTTAGTGCAGAAAATAAACATTCCCATTCAATTCTATCGAATGCCTTCTCTGCCTTCTCTGCATCAAATGAAAACACAAATTCCGGGGAACTGGAGGACTGTTTGGAATAAATAATGTTGAGAAGAGTCTGAAGTCTACCCTTGATAAATCCTGGCTGTTCTTCCGAAATGACTGCTGGAAGGACCCCCTCCAGACGGGTCACTAGCAAATTAGATACCACCTTAATATCAACATTGAGGAGGTTGAGTGGCCTGTGAGGAACAAGCAGTTAGGTCTTTCCCCTTTTTAAGAAGAAGAAGTGTAATAGAAGCCTATGTTAAGGTTGGGTGGAGAAACCCTCAATCCAATTAATCATTATACATAGCTAGAAGTAAGGGGGCTAGCTGTGGATAAAATAAAAATAAAAACTCAATGGGGAACCCATCTGGGCTGGGAGCTTTGCTGCTCTGAATTGTTTTTATCAAGTCGATCACATCTTCAAGCCTAAGAGGGGAGTCAAGGTCATCAGCAACCTCCACGGCAACAGGAGGAGTATCTAGCGTATCAAAAAACTGAGTCATATTAGCTGTGTTCGCAGGAGACTCAGACGTGTAAAGCAGCCGCGGTCGGTGGATCTCAATTGGGGAGAACGGGCTCATATTGGGGCGCAGATGGCTCAGTGGGTAGGGAGTCAGACTTGTAGTCAGAAGGTTGCCAGTTCGATTCCCGACTGAGCCAAATGCCGTTGTGTCCTTGGGCAGGACACTTTACCCTAATTGCTCCCAGGTCGTTGCTGTAAATAAGAAATTGTTCTTAGTCAACTTACCTGGTTAAATAAAGGGACCGGAGTGAATGGAATGGTGCGCAATGCACAAAACCTAGTGTTTTTTTGTTTTGCACACTGGGTTTTGTGCATTGCATGTAGCGGTAAGTGTCACAATGATGGCTATATTTGAACACTATTAACGGTAATTTTGTAACTTTGGGCACTTTTCCCTTATTTTATTATTATTTCACATACTGTCCGGATGTTTTTCCTCATATGCGCTCTTGTGCAAGCAATGACAAATCTTGTGAAACACACGTTCACAAACAAACGTACATTTTCATATCCTTTTTTTCAGAAAACCTAAACAAATTGAATAGCCTTATGTGACAACTCTCAAATGACCTGAAAGCAAATATTGTAGGCAGAACAATGAAACTTTCAAGGAGAGTTATGTGAAAGCTCTCATCATCAGACAAGAGAAGAGAGTTAAATCTCCAGCAAGGGTGAGTACAGGATTTTGGCAATAAAGTAATTTCAAGTGCAATAGGGCCATGATGTGATATTACAATGGGGAAAGTATCAGCAGAGGTAACATTCTGTAATAACCGATGGTCTACAAAGAAATAGTCAATGCAGTAAAAAGAGTGATGAACGTGTGAGAAGAAAGAGTACTCACGTGCTTGTGGATTCTGATGTCTCCAGGGGTCAGTACATCCATTCTGCATCATTAAATCCAAAAAGGACTTTGCCATGTTGGAGAGGGGCACAGGTCTAGGACTAGAGTGGTCCATGTTTTTGTCCATGACACAGTTCAGATCTCCCGCCAGTATCACTCGATGGGTGTGTGACAATGATATCCTCCTCAGTAGCCTATTTGCTAAATCAGCATCATCAAAATTGGGAGCATACACATTAGCCAGTACTACGGTGGTGTTCCAGATCGAACCAGATCTAATTAAATACCTCCCGCTGTTATCTGATATTACATTAGTGTGTGAGAAATGTATTCTTTTACTGACCAAAATTGACACCCCTCTGGCTTTAAAATTGAAGTGGGAATGGAAGAGCTGGCTAAACCTAGGCTTTTTTAGTCTTGGGTGGTCTTTAATAAGTAAATGGGTCTCTTGTAGGAATGCTATATCAGTTTTAATCTTTTTTAAGTGGGAGAGAACACAAACCTCTTATTTGGATTGTTCATTGATTTCACATTCCAAGATATTAATTTAAAATTTGAAGCCCCCCCTACACTGCTGTGGTTAGTCATTTAATGTTTCTCAATTCAGTGTATTGTTACGTAATCCCAACAAAGATAAACATGGCGTCATCAGTTTTCAGAAATGCATCCAAAGACCAGATAGTATATATTACATAGAAACATATAGTTACCAAAAACAACCACATAGGATAACCGACATAGATCAAAAGAAATTGGACAATAAGACACATACAAAGCCCCTCCCCCCACACCCAAGATCTCTGTTCATGGTTCGACACAGACAGCAGGTGACTTCGTGAAAGCAAAACCACTTGTACATTGAAGAGGTTCCGCTTAAGAAACTGGCAAATTCCCACTTTTTTTGTTCAAAATAATAGTATATGTAATAGCAATATTCCAAGATCTATAACTCAAACGAACAGAGAAGAACTTCACATTGTTAGCATGCAGTCTACGTTTAATGTTCGTGTATTTGGCTCTATTTGCGGCAACACCAGCACTATAATCTGGGAACAAAAATACCTTGGTCTGGCAGAAAAAGTGTTGGTCTGTGCCAGGCCTTCTGAGAGCACTGTCCTTGTTGTGGGGGTTGTGAAAACAGACAATAACGCCTCGGGTCTTCCTGCCATCTCCTCCACCCGATAGGCGAGGTCCCAGATGGTGAGCGCGGTCCAGCTTCTGAGGTAACATGAAGACCGTAGGAAGTATCACAGAGAGCAGACCGGACATGAAAGTGACCGGGTTGGTCCCTTGGAGACCTTCAGGGATACCGACCAGTCTAATTTTATTCCGACATGAACGGGATTCTAGGTCATTGATTTTGTCACCCATTTTGCGATTCTCTGTTTCCAAACGAGTGACCATGTTCTCTAAGATGACCAACCTATCGCTGTAAGCAGAGAGGTGATGTTCAAGCCCATCTGTGCGGCAAGCCTGTTCCTCCATAGACGTTTTAATGGATTCTAGAGCAGCGGCAATAGGTGAGGTAGTAGAATATTTATCTTGACCGACCAGTACTGCAGACAGTTCGGACAAAAGTTCAGTTCTGAAACACTTCAGTTGAGCCGACGTGACCAGGGAAGATTTATCCTCCACTAGAGAAGTGAGCTCGTCGTCTTAGATAGCAAAGCCAGTGCCGGGTGCTGTTTGTTTTGTTCTGGTAAAGGTTTGTTTGTTAAATAACCTGAAAATATATTAGTTCTATAGAGACATATAATTGTTCATTGAAAAAAATTATACAGTTGGCTTTATTGCTTATTACGGAAGCCGAGAACGGCCATGGATTTTTTATTATTTTATGACTTATTAATTCGTTATATCGATATAACAAAGATCGTTTTAATGGATTTTTTATTATTTTATGACTTATTAATTCGTTATATCGATATAACAAAGATTGTTTTATGGAGATAACGAATTAATTAATAAGGTGCTTGTCTTGAATTCAAACTAATGCGCTGCAACGAACGGCTTCCGTAGTGCTACTAGCTGTAGCTGTAGCCTACCAGACTTTGGTAAAGTTAAACAGAAATTGTCAGATTGTCAGATTGGCGGTTTGCGGTTCAATAGATCATTAGCGAAACATTTTCATTACACAATAAGCAGCTCTATCTAAACTTAGTAAGATAGACCACAAGCTACAACACGGTTTTCATAGAAAACAGAATGTGGATAAATGAAGTGCAGCAATGTGAGCATTCTGCCTTCAGCCGAACGTCTAGGCACCGTCTACATAGTACAAAATCGAAACAGTGAAGCTATTGAATTTATACAGCAATAATAATAAATAATAAATAATAAATAGGCAGAGCAATCTTTTCAAAAATTAGCAGTTGTAGTAAGTTGATAGAGAGGCCCTAGATGTGTGTAGTGATTTTGGAAGCAATAGACTCAACAACAGTGAAGCTATTGAATTTATACAGCAATAATAGTATATAATAAATAGGCAGAGCAATCTTTAAAAAAAATAGCAGTTGTAGTAAGTTGACAGGGAGGCCCTAGATGTGTGGAGTGATTTTGGAAGCAATAGACTAAATAACAGTGAAGACTTTCAATTTTGCACTTTGTAGACGACGCCTAGACGTTCGGCTGAAGGCAGAACGCTCACATGGCTGCACTTCATTTATCCACATATTTCGATGGTTCTTTCAGATGAAAACCGTGTTGTAGCTTGTTGTCTACCTTACTAAGGTTAGATAGAGCTGCTTATTGTGTAATGAAAACGTTTCGCTAATGATCTATTGAACCGCAAACCGCCAATCTGCCAATCTGACCATTTCTGTCTAACTTTGCCGAAGTCCGGTAGGCTACAGCTACAGCCAGTGGCACTACGGAAGCTGTTCGTTGCAGTGAATTAGTTTGAATTCAAGACGAGCACATTATTAATTAATTTGTTATCTCTATAAAACGATATTTGTTATATTGATATAACGAATTAAGAAGTCATACAATAATAAAAAATCCATGGCCGGTCTCGGCTTCCGTAGCTTATTGATCAGTTAATGGGGGTTTTGCTCAGTATTCTAATTACAGTATAGGTAAATCGCTTATCAAACGCGGAGCCTCCACACACACAACCACTCTTCCCACATGCTTAATAACTGGAAAAAACGATAAATTTTACTTTGCCCATTACTAAGAATTAGGAAATATCTGTATCAAAACTACTTATCAGAATTTTTTATTATCATGAAATATATTTTCTCACTACTTTCACTGGTCCTCATTTATCAAACGTGCGTATAAACCAGTGTAGATCTGAGCACTGAAATCATCTTACGGCAGATCTTGTGTGATTTACTAAATGTTCAAAACACTCCAATTCCAGCATATGAATAAATGGGTGTTGATAAATCAGACGGTTGAAATCAAAATTTTAATATCACGCCCACATATATACACGGATAATAGGCCTTGCCCTTAGAATTTACGACATGGAACAGGGACATCCGGTAAAGAAAATAAATTTCTCTGAGATAGAAATAGAGGTCTCAGGTGAAGGCCAACCGCTTGGTTTTATTTGGAATCTTGAAATCAGGCATAAGGAAAAATGCGTTGTGGACTGAGGTTACTGCTACAGTCATTGAAAGTGATAAACGAGAACCTGAAGTTGTCGCGGTTCATGAGGGATTGGAGGCAGGAGCGTCTTCAATTATAACTGGACATTTATGTTGCACAAGATTGAACTGCACAGAAACAATGAACAACAGAGGAAGAAGGAAACACAGGGGCTAAATACTAAAGCAAATGGGGACTAATACAAAACACCTGGGAACATAATCAAACACTGAAGGGAACTATGGGAAAACTGAATCACATGCTAGACACGAAAAGGACACCAGGGGGAACTAAAGCATAACACACAGGGAAGCAAACCAAGGTAAACAGGGTCGATTATCCAGCTCACACTGATTTTAAATAAATGAATTATTTTCACAAAACATTCGACATTGTATTTTTTTATAATATTTTTATTTTTTGACTGAAATTGTTGCATGCCTAATTAAGCCCTCATGTTCTAGGCCATCCAAAAATTACCACTTAATAGCAATGTGCTGTATACAATTAATTTGTAATTCTGAAATGTAACTTGCAATAAGGGGTAGTTGCGAAGCACACACATTCATCAATGATCACTGGTACAACAATTCACTGAACCAGGTGGTTATACAATGAACATCGCTAGTCACACTGGAGAACTTGCGTACACGAGGTCAGACCAGATGTGAGATTTTATTGCAGCCTATGCTCATGTTCAAATTTATAAATGCCTTGCTTTGCTTAGAAATCGCCCGTCCTACACCTGTTTTAGGTCGGATGCATGTTTTTATAGATCAAAATCTGCATATGCAATTATGGCCTACAGTGAAATGAATGGGAGAGTGACATGGGTCCCTGTTTTTGTGTTTCCTGGCTATAATGCATAAATTGCCCAATTTGTATTAAATACATCTTAGTGAACAGTTATCCATAGTCCATGTTTTGGCACGAGCGATAGTTTAGTTTTTATGAGACATTATATTTAATAAAATTTACTGTACAGTATATCTTTCACAATTGTTATTAAAACCTATTACATTTTTTTTCCTATCAAACTATTTTAATAGTTCCTTATACACACAATAACATTTGATTTGATTATAACTCACTAGCATTAAATTTACAATGATTATTTCATGCATTCGAATGAGTGCTATTATTTTAAAAAACAAAATCTGCGTTCATGTCGCTAGCATGAAATAAGCTGTGTCTCAATGTGATGGCTGCATCTTTCAAAGGCTGCGGACATCGAAGGATGCAACCTACATGGGGTGTTTCGCAATGTCAAGGATCCTTCCTTGGTAGGACTAGTCCTTCCAAGTCAGGTCCTTTAGAGGCTAGATGAGACTCCTCCTTAGCATTCGGAGACACGTAAATGGAACAGGCTAGCAAGTGCACGTCATTGCGTCATTCAAGCCTCATCTTCTTTAAAATAAGCCTTTGGAATTAAGGGGGGGAGAGAAATAAAAAGCAGATTACACAGCTATCACTTCTAAACATTAAATAGTTTGCTTCTCACCGATATCCGTTCCTGTTAGTCCCTGTTAAAAAAGATGAGAAAGCTATGTATAACGCTGTAAACTGTATAATTTTAATGTTACATTTTTTTAAATTTAACGAGCCGGCAAAGCCGCATAGGATTGTGGGTGATTTGGGAGCGCGTAGGATACACATATGCATCCTTTACTGTCTATGGAAATTCTCACAACGAAGGACTCTCGACATTGGAACAGTCCTTCGGCGGACTTCGATGACGTAGCATCCTCGAAGTTCTGGCTTTGGGGGATCCTTCCTTGACATTGAGAAACACCTATGGCCTTCGGAGCCTCCGAATGTAGCAGTTATTGGATAACTAATTGAGCCACCAGGTGTTCCCAATTACCGCGTAGCAAATGGTGCGAGAGGAGAGCTGCCATCCTACATGACATTTATGAAATGTCAAGTAACTGTGGAGCCAGAATCTCTTTTTATTTTATATATGTTACTGGAGGAATTATACACTTTGATATGCATTGACATTTGGGCTTTTAGATTAAAGGTTTCATCATTATACTGAATTTATGA
The DNA here is from genome assembly GCA_016801145.1 of Umbra pygmaea. Taxonomy (NCBI): domain Eukaryota; kingdom Metazoa; phylum Chordata; class Actinopteri; order Esociformes; family Umbridae; genus Umbra; species Umbra pygmaea. The sequence goes on along the minus strand of JACXGM010016413.1, from coordinate 7,674 downwards.
CATCATCGTTAGTGTTGCTAGCTGAATACAGGTCCAGGAAGAGGCAAAGCGAGAGGAAAGTAGAGCAGATATGAGCTGTGTCTCAATGTGAATGCTGCATCCTCCAAAGGTTGCATTTAAAGGCTGTTGCACACATTTGAAGGCCGATTGCGTCACAGCAGTGCTACGAAGGCTGTCTCAATTCAAACTCTGCACCCTTTGAAGGCCGCATTTGAAGGCCGATTGCGTCACAGCAGTGCTACGAAGGCTGTCTCAATTCAAACTCTGCACCCTTCGAAGGCAGCATTCGTCACCGCGGCTGTGACGCTTCCCCTGTACATGTTAATTCTTAGTGTTTGTTTAGTGTTGTCTTTGTATTCCTTAGTTATGTTTAGTCCATTCCAGGTTTTCAAATGCGACAGCAAATGTGCCCATTGTTTCTCAGGCAAATGAACGATACAAAATGTTTTTCTTAGTTTTATTGTTTTTATTTTCATGCTTCAAGTGTGTTAAAACAAAACAGGGTTAAAACTTGTCAACCCATTGGACCCTCTCACTTTGCCTCTTCCTGGAACTGTATTCTGCTAGCAACACTAACGTTGATGACATAAATTTGGTATAATGATAAAACTTTCAAAATAAAAGCCTGAATGTCATCGCATATCTAAGTGTATAATTTCTCCAGTAACATATATAAAATAAAAAGAGGTTCTGGTTTCACAGTTACTTGACATTTCACAAATGTCATGTAAGATGGCAGCTCTCCTCTCGCACCGTTTGCTATGCGGTAATTGGGAACAACTGGAGGCTCAATTAGTTATCCAATGATGGCTACATTCTGAGCCTCCGAAGGCTGCATCCTTCGAAGGCCTCGACACAGCTATGGTGTGTAACTTTAGTAAGTGTGTGTGTGTCTTCACCACATTAAGTGTCGTAGCAATAGAAATGGAATGAATAGAACCCTCACTGAACTGTTTTGCATTTACTTAGTACACAACAAAATGGTGAATGTTGTTAGTTGACACGGTGACAACATGTGCCATTGGGGCTGTAGTGTGCCATACTCACTATTTTTCCATTAGCTATCTTAAAGTGATATTTAGCTAGCTATCAGGTGAGATTATTTAGTGTGTGTGTGTTTACGACAACGGAACATTGCAATGGCAGTTCTATGCTACAACGTAGAGAGAAACTGGTATCTGATCTCATAAAATCACATTTGGAGGATCACATTGTGTTGATTTGACAAAAGCTACAAAATCTATTTTCTGACAGGATCGAATTTTTGCCTAATGTACCTAGAAATGTTGAGAATGTAATAATACCTGTGAATTTCAAAGACCATTGGAAGGCCAAAGCTTTTGGCATTAAAAAGAAACAATATTCAGGCCTATTTGGAGATAACATGAATCATTTCATTCCAAACAACATGACATTTTGCATTACTGCATTAATATGTAAGAACGTATTGAGGAAGTTCTGATCCAGCAGCAGGCCCACCCAGTACATGAGTAAAAGAAACTCAGACACATGAGGACACTTGTGGGAATAGTTACCACTCTGCATGAGTAACACTCAGTAGGGCTGCACGATTATGGCCAAAATGATAATCACGATTATTTTGATCTATATTGAAATCAAGATTATTTTTTATTTTAACCAAAGATTATTTTATTGTCACATAGGCTAATTAGAACTGCTTTCACATCCATATTGTGCTACATGCCTGCTAAAAATATGTGCATCAAAATAAAATGATTACTCTTAATCACCAAAATGCAGTGCATCTCCTTAAAGAATAAAAAAATAAGGAAAGTATTTATATTTAGTTTTTTTGTGTAAAAGCATTTAACTATAATGAATAAGGTTTTTCAATGCATATTGTCAAGCACCAGGGCTCCTGGACCAGTGTGCAATGTTTGGGGGCAATACAAACAAGTCAACATCAAAATGCTGCACCCATTTCTCACCATATTTCTACACATTTTTGAAATCCCAGCTATTTTTCAATTCCCAAAATGTTTGGTGTTGTGCAGGATGATGTCCTACATCATTGCAGAGTTGTTATTTTGCCAAAAAAAACATGACCAACTTTGAGGCGCCACAGCTCTTGCTGTGTTTAACCCACAGGAATGATCCACCACTCATTCTTTTTTACCTTCGATCTTCCTCTTTCCAGTGGTACCAAGATTTAGTTGCTAGCATGTACGGTTTGCGAGATAATCACGCTTGACTCTCTAGCACGATTGTGGGAATTTGATTGTGGGAAGCCGTGATCGTGATTAAAATTTGATTAATTGTGCAGTCCTAGTGCTGACCATGTAATGTTCACTGCATCATCGATTTCTTCCACAACTGTTACTTTCTCTAGCCACTCATACTCAATGGCAAGTTGTGGCTTGAAAACATTGATATTGGGGTTTGGCATTGGGGTATTTGGTTGTAAAGGATGCTTTTTCTTGAAAAAAGCAGGGTGGATGTTGGTGAAAGAGTCAGGAAGTTCTGAAACAGACTTGACTCTTTCTGGACCAAGCCTAAGCTGCCGACGCTCCTCACCACTGCTTTCCTTTGTCGGATGCTGAAATACAGAGACACTGGTGCCATGGAATGATGTTGTAGCAGTTGTTGCAGAAGGATTGTGGTCAATGTTGTCCAAGGCAGCATTTGTGAACAGCCCTTTCCGTAGCACAGGTGGACAGACCACACCCTCCTCAACATACTTACTTACTGTGGCATCTCCAGCAACCGGTCATATGAGATATTCATACCATGTTCATGCAGCATTTCAAGCAGGCTTCTCTTTCTGGTTTTGGCAAACACAGACATACCAATGTATACTGGGAATGGACTTTCTCTATCTTTGGAATGCCTGTGGGCAGCTGCTCCCTCTTTGTTCCTGGGAGAAGCAGTTGTACTGCAACAGTTGCGCAATAACCTGGGCAATCTGTGAAGTGCCAAATCTCAGCTGCGATTTTATGTTGGCTCCATGTTCTACCATACAAACAAATTGCAGGAGAGATGGGGGGGATGGCCTCTTTGATACATCACTCATGGAATGTTCCATCAAATCTGGACTGATGATCCAGAATATGCCTTCTCATGATTTTTGCAGCCTTGGCCATGATGTCTCTGAGTCTTCAGACGCTTGAGAGAGAGCCAAGCCAACATCTTTCTGGACAGCCAGGAGCACATCTCTGCCTTGTTTGTTAGCCATGAGTTCAGGGATCTCAGCCAACAGCTTTTTGTCTAGTAGAGTTAACTGTAGGGGAATGTACACCCAGTTGATCTAGACGCTGCTGGTACAGGTTGCACATATCTGTGAGACGGAAGGCGGAAGGACCATCAAAATTGAGACTGGTTTCAACAATATAGGTGACCAGTTCAGAAAGAGCAATAGGACAGATGGCTGGTTGTACTGTTTCACTCTTTCTCAAGCCTTCTGAGGTGGAGTTTCTCTCTGTTGTAAAGATGAATGAAACATAAATGATGGTATTTAAGCTTATGTGCAATGGCATCAGCACCACTTAGTTGAGCCAATAATGTACCATCATTCAGTGTTTGTGCACATTCATGTAGTCTGTCTGTCACGGTCAGCCCTGTGTGGGCTGTGTGTATGGACTCCCCTTTTGGTTTTAGTTAGTGTCTCGTGTACATGTCAGCCTTTGTTTTCCATGCTTTTGTTGTTCAGTGTTATATTTGGTGGTTTAGTTAGTCTCGTTATTTTACATGTTTTGAGTTGCTTCCCCATGTGTGTTGTTTAGCTTTCTCTCTGGTGTGTGTCCTGTGCTTTAGTGTTCAGAGTTTCTCCCTCCTGTGTATTGTATTATGTTTTGGTTCCCCCTAGTGTCCCTTATGTGCCTTGCCTTGTTGTGGTGTATATTCTGATTTCTGTCCTGTGTGTTTGGTCTTGATTAGTGTCCCTGCTCCTCCCTCCTTGTTGATTAGTGTTCCCAGGTGTGTTGTGTTAGCCTTCGTTTGTGTTTGTATTTAGCCCTGGTGTTCCCTCCTTGTCCCTGTCGGTTAATGTTCTCTGTTGCATGGTTTCCACGTTGTCAGGTATTCCTTTTTTGGGTATATGGTTAGCCCCTCGTGGCAGTGTTGTTTTGGAGCAGAATATCTGTAATAAATTCCTATTTGTGTTATTGCATATCCTTCGCGCGTCTCTTCATTCACCTTACTACGAAGCCATTGTGACACTGTCATTCAGGGGCATTGTCATTACCTGACGTAGATCAGATTCAGGAGATATGTTATCACAAATATATGTGTTATCTGCATCATGGTTCTGCAACGCTTTGTTTGGCCTTCATCTGTCTCACTACATTGAGTATCGGATTGTTGCTTCTCTGCAAGAAGTAACTGTGTTGTTGAACCGAAGTCAACAATTGTAGTGATACTTGGCTTGGTTCCTTCTCAAAGTAGCTTCTATACCACCACCTTCATCCAGTCATTCCAGGTCCAGGGTCAATGGCATTTTGTTTATCTTGTGAAATGTTGGTGGCAATATTTTTATAGCCATCATGTTGAGAAACATGATGAGTATGTGGATTGGAGGGGTTCCTTTGTGTTTGTCTGACAAAGACAACATTTTATACAATCAGTTGGCCTCTTGGCTGACATGGGATTTTCAGTTGCCATTTTGGGGGTTTGTTGTCTGATTAAGGCTGAGGGGTTATCCTTTTATCACCTCAGTTATAGACATAGTACACATTCAGGTATGGGATACAACTAGGTTCGGGTCACCTACACCTAGCCCAATCATTCATCCAGTGCCATTTAAATCCTGTGTGATTTGTACACTTTCCAGGTAAGCATACATGAACAAGTCATGTATTGCCCCTCTTACCCTTGGATTGGCTCTCCCACACTGGCTCAAACTATCAATTCAGGTGCAGCTATCTAACTACATCTATTTCTAGCTAATTGATGAGGGGCTGTTAGACAGCATTTGGGACACTGAACTTAGCTATACTATTACTACTAATCAGCTGACACTGAACCCCATGCTGAGTTTCACAGCAGTTAAGTCACCAGTGTGCCCTGGTTGTGTAATGACGTCCATTCTATTAAACAAAACCTTCCTTAACACATTACATTGAGCTCTGACAGAAATGGTGGTCATCTTCAAAATGGTCACCATTTTGAATTTTTGAGTGGCACACACCTTTTTCTATGAGAATGTTCCTTGAAGAATATTTATACCAAACTTATTGATAGCACCACCATTCTGATTTAAGTATTCAAGAGAAATGGTGGCCATCTTATAAAAATTGCCGCCATGTTGAAATTTTGGGTGGCCAATGGCTTTTTCCCAAAAAGTGACCCTTAGAGAATATCTGTGCCAAATTTCATGTTTGTATACAAATTTAAACAATTCTCTTAAAATATGCCATTAATCTGCTGCACTACATGCTCTCCTTTCTCTGCAAGAGTCAAGATTTGTAATAATTCAGATTCTTGGCAAACCTACGAGAAGTATTACAACGTTCAGACCATAGAAATTAAATCTATTTCTATGGTTCAGACATTGCTCACGTCACATCTACATCATCACGCTCAGCGTGAGGCTGCACAGTATGCTCGGCTACCACCGAAAAAGTGCTTCTATTTGACTTCACTTGCTCTCCATAGGAATGAATGGCATCTGTTTGTCCATTCATATACTGTCATTGGTGTGATTGCAGGCAGTCCCCTGTTGGGTTCTACATATCCGTCCTGTAAACATTTCTCATTCCACTACATGAGTCAATATGTATCCCACTTACAGTGCTTTACTCTGTATTCCAATGGGGGTTATGTGGGTGGTCAATAATATTGTGTTGCGAGGTCTAGCACTATGGAGGACCAAGTCTGACAAAATAAGAAATAAATATATAAATAAATAAATGCTCAAAAAATAAATAAGCATAAAATTAATTGCACAATAAATACAGTAAATAAATCTAGGCAGTAATTAAATTATACGAGACATTAATGTATATATCTCTTTTAATTAGCTTCTTTATTTATTCACCTTTGTAATAATTACCTTATTTATTTATTGTCCGTTATAATTTTCAACTTTATTTATTTATGAATTATTCTTTAAATGTATGTATTTATGTGTATATTATAATATTTTGGTCTGTTTTATTCTTCCTTTGTATTTTTTTACCCTATTTATTTCTTCAACGCTATTTATTTCTACCTGTCATATTTACATTTCTGTATGCATTTCTGCTTCATTATGCAAATTAGAAGGGGCTGTGTCTTAGGGGGAAAACGTCTGCCCATTGGTTGGTTAGCATTATACTGCATCGGTCGAATCTACATGGCTTCTCCCCACCAAAAAGCATTGTTTAGCAATTGCGAACTCGGCAGACAGACGTTCAGTTTCCAACCTCTTAAGGGAAGCTGCCAATAGACTGGAGGAATTAGAACGCTATGTGTGTGATTAACGCTACGAACGTGTTGAGAAGATGGGCCGCTTCCTCCAAACGATAAAAAACCAGCCTCATCAGGAGCAATCAGAATAAAGTTATAACAACATCTCTTCCTAGATGCTTCCGTAGTAATAAAAATGTATCGATACGAACAAACTAATGTTTGTCACTGTAGAGGCTATTACGAACCAAACACAATGTTGTGCATTAAAGTTTTTGTGCTGTGAGCGGGCTAGAATTCAGACTCGAAATGAGGTGGTGCCAGTCCTGACTCTGTTATGTGTCGCGGTAGCACTGTGAAACACAAAGTGATTTTCAAGAATGAAGCAGTTGCTGCTTCGGATGTAATATGTCAGGTGATTTTTCCGTACAAAGCAACATTCGGAGCAGTGGTTCAAATGGAATTGTAGTTATTGGTTTGATGCACGTCTCGACACTTGCCATCCCTACTTATAACCTCATCGGCCGGTGTTACGTTTTAACTGGTTTTCGGATTAACTGGTGATCTTCCAGATGCGACGTAGGCGTGGCATGAGAAACCCAGGTAAACAATGAGACATTTAGATGACTGTTTCGATGCCTGTTATAAATAATGCAAACGTCAATAAATGGTTCAGATATTAATGTTGTAATTCTTATTTGTGACACATCACAATCCTGTTTCATGTGTTGTAAGTAAGTGTATTTAAACAGTCTGAGGTGTTTGTTGACGCCGCAGCTCGAACGCAGAGTTAAGACCGCTGTTAGCAAAGTGCAGCGCGCACAGATTAACCCTGCAAAGTCGATTGACGCAATTATCTCACGAACCGTACATGCTAGCAACTAAAGCTTGGTACCGTTGGAAAGGGGAGAATTAGACGCAAATAATGAGTGGTGGCACATCTTTGTGTGTTACTCACAGCCGGAGATATCGCGCCTCAACGCCGACAATGGTCTTTCTTTTTGACTAAAAATATCACAGACAGGAAGTAGGAAGTCAAAATGACAAAATAACAAATTTTTCAATAAAATAGGACATCATCCTGCATAAAACAACCATTTTTGGAGTTGGAATTTAGCTGGGTTTTAAAAACATATAGAAATCTAGTTAGAAATGAGTATAGCATTTTGATGTTGACTTGTTTGTATGGCCTCCAAACTTTGCACACTGGTCCAGGAGTCCTGGGGGCTTGAAAATAAGTAATAAAAAGCCTTATTCATTATAGTTTACATGCTTTTACACATAAAAAACAACAAAATATACATACGTTCTTTAGTTTTTTGGGATAAATAT
>JACXGM010016412.1:9180-20584 GCA_016801145.1 Umbra pygmaea | reverse complement strand
TTGGTTTATTGCACGTTACGCCCAAACCACACCTTTGACTAATGAATCTACTTCAGACCTACCCATTTTAGATTTGCGTCGGGCGCAGGAGTCATTTATCCCGCCGGTAAAATAGCAACAGCGCCCGGGACCCTCCCACAATGTCACTTGCGTTTCGCGTTTGATACTTGCGTTTCAGATCGTTAAAATAGGGCCCTATGAATTAATTAGCCATTCACCATTTGCATTACTATTACTATATTGGTCGCTAATTCTCCCATATTCAATCAAGAGCTGTAACACCTTGATGGCTCCAGTTGGTACAGATTGTGCAATAATCAGTCACCAATACATTTTCAAATTAAATCAAATTCATCCAAGTATATTAGACATCATATTAGATATCACATTAGACATCATGTGTTAGATATACCACATCTAGTTAGACCTCATATTTTAGACATAGCACATTACATTAGACATAATGGGTCATATTAACGATCTAAGTGCACGGCATGACTTGAAGTGCGCTTTGGGCATTTCCAAATCCACTTTTGCTAGTCTGACAGTGGATAAAAGGGTCCATGCGCCGGGCGCATGGTCTAAAAGGGTTGTACTAAGTGTCTTCATGAATTCATAGGTGTGTTTTGGGCGTAACATGCAATAAACCAATCAGAGTGTCATCTCCCATTCCCTTTAAGAGCCAGGCGCGTTTGTACCTTGGCGCATTGCTATTATTATGGCAGATTTGCACCGTAATCTTTTTATTTTTTATATTTTGCATGTTTGTGTGCTGCTGCACTTCCCTGTGTGTGCAACAAGCATAGTGTGCATGCACTGTATTTGACTAATTTGCTGTTAATATGACATGCTGCGCAATTGACTTTAGACCAGGTTTTTGTCGGTTAATGGCGTGATCACATTCTGATGCCTCAAGTAATCAATACACATAGAATTATCCTGAACACACCTCCCTGTTAGACCAGCATGCCCATGGGCACAAAGATGGGTGCAGGTGCATTTGCTAAACAACGTGGGCGCTGGACAGGAAAATTGACAACTGCGTCAGTCTTAAACTAGCAAAGACACTTTCGTTCATGCTTTGTGCTGTGTTGTGCCGGGTGCAAGATAGGGCCTCATAGGTTAGACATACCACATCATATTAGACATTATATGATAAACATACCACATCACACTATACCTCATATGTTAGACAAAAGACATACATCATCACATTATACTATATAAGTTAGTGATATCACATAACATTATATGTTAGGCATAGCATATCACATTAGACCTCATACGTTAGTGATACCACATCGCGTAAGATCATATGTTAGATATACCACATCACATCTTGCACTCAGCACAATTGACATTTCACACCGACACATGTATCATTCCTATTTTGTAAATTAGGAAATGAACTTGCACTCCCAGGGGCGGTTCAGCGAAAAGAGAAGGCATGTTCTGGCGCAAACGTTCCCTGGTGCTATTTTGCAGTTTCAGAAAACAATTCTGCCACAGACCAGGAAAACCCTAGTCTAAAGTCAGTTGTGCGTTATTCAGATGCTATTTTAAGGGCGTATGCTTGGCCATAATGTAGCGTGTGCACAACGAGCATACACTTTGCTTCTCTCATCTACAACGACGCAGCAGTTTCCATTTTTGCAAACCATACATAATTACAAGGAAAAATATTACCACACAAAGGAAATCATTGTGGTGTTAAGGAAGCTGTGAAAAATAGGCATAATATATGGTATAATAGAAACAGCGACCAAGATCCTCCCACAATGTCACTTGCGTTTCGCGTTTGATACATTTTGGATCGTTAACGTAGGGCCCCATATGTCAGAGATAACAAATCACATTAGACAAAAGACATACCACATCACATTAGACAAAGGACATATTACATCACATTAGACAAAAGACATACCATATCACATTAGACAAAAGATATACCACATCACATTAGACAAAGGACATACCACATCACATTAGACAAAAGACATACCACATCACATTAGACAAAAGACATACCACATCACATTAGACAAAATACATACCACATCACACTAGACAAAAGTCATACCACATCACATTAGACAAAGGACATACCACATCACATTAGACAAAGGACATACCACAGCACATTAGACAAAGGACATACCACATCACATTAGACAAAAGACATACCACATCATATTAGACAAAAGACATGCTACATCACATTAAACAAAGGTCAAACCAAATCACATTAGACAAAAGACATACCACATCACATTAGACAAAATACATACCACATCACATTAGACAAAGGCTATACCACATCACATTAGACAAAAGACATACCACATCATATTAGACAAAAGTCATGCTACATCACATTAAACAAAGGTCAAACCACATCACATTAGACAAAAGACATACCACATCACATTAGACAAAAGACATACCACATCACATTAGATAAAATACATACCACATCACATTAGACAAAAGACATCCCACATCACATTAGACAAAGGACTTACCACATCACATCAGACAAAGGACATACAATATTTTAATAGACAAAAGACATACCACATCACATTAGACAAAATACATACCACATCACATTAGAAAAAAGACATACCACATCATATTAGACAAAAGACATACCACATCTCATTAGATTATATCTAAGTTTTCCTTTACTGTGCCCATTTACACTCACTCTCTATACCTCATTGTTTCTCTATTTTCCGTCTTACTCATTTTTCCCTCTCTGATTCTCTTCTGTGTCTAATCTTCTACAATCTGTTTGTGTAGATCCTGACCCAGGAGGACTGGAACGTTGTTCTGTATAACGGTATGGCCTCCACCACTCCGCTTGCTGCACTTTACTTCGTAGCTCTGATGACATTCGGGAACTACGTCCTCTTCAACCTACTGGTGGCCATCCTGGTGGAGGGTTTCCAGGCAGAGGTAAATGTCTACTGGTTTCTAGACACTTCTATAGATTTCATCATGTAGTCAGCGGTTGGAGTCTGACTGTGGCTTCTCCGAATTGGTCCGAGCCTCCAGGACGATACAGCGCATAGTGGCATAGGGCTGCCTGGGATTTGGCAAAGATTAGTCAGATTACTCATCATCAACACTGGTAGAGTTCTCTGTAATACATGTGTATATATCTTTCAGGTGCTCATAATTATTTGCCACAGTTTGGACAATCCTGGAAGTTAAAATTCCAACGTGTTGGTGTGCTAGATGGGTGCACACCCAGCCGGTTCAAGCAACATCACCCTCTTAGTAGACTTGCAAAAAATGTGGTGAAGCCTCCAAGTGTCACAAAGAAAATGTGGAAACTTTTGGAATAGACTTTGCATTCTGACTGACCTAAATTTAGCCATTGAGCTACAAGATTCTCCATGAAGTTAAACTTAGACATGTCAGAGTTTACCAAATCAATCCTTTTCAAGAAAATGCTCTGTGACCCTGTCGTACCAACTAGCCGTTTTTTCCAGTGACTTGACCAGTGTCCTCTCAATGGCCAGCAGAGCTAGGCTGCTTAAACGGCCTTGGCCCATTGTGTTACGGGTGTAGGACTTGAGCCGCTTTAAACAGTAGAAGCTCCTTTCTACACCTGCAGATGTAGCTCCAATTTTTGCCACTAAAGAGTTCTTAAAGTTGAGGCATTGCACTGTCCAACTCCATGTCTTTAAGGAACAACAAGTAAGCACACAGCTTTCTAGCCTACTGTATGAATGCATGAATGAATGACCGAATGAAATGAAATGATATTAAACTCAAAGGAGGAAATGTGGGAATTAGGTTAAACTGGAACATGGAATGTGGTGTATAATTGTATTAAGTGTATGATGAAAATTGGCTAGCAGTTTCGCCAAGGAAATACCAAGAAATAAGTTGCAGCAGTATGTCTTTAAACTACACTTGCGAAATCTTGCAATGGGACTGAGCTCGAATAGCTTTGGCGACTTTTTATAGTACAAAATTGCTGTCAATCAAAAGGAGATGCAGGCTTTCCACAAACCCTCCAATCATCACTCAGAAGCCAAGCTTCAACAGGGAAATGCACTGTGACGCTGCCAGAATGTATGAGAAGGAAATCGAGTCAGTTGACCTGCTATATGTAGCTGATTCTGAACTAACTCGTCTTCAAAATGACCATGTTCAAACAAATTTTTGGTCAATAAAATGTTAACACAATAGTACATATTTGACCATATTTTTTTACATTTTAGAGGAAGCCGAGCTTCCCTTGCAGTCTTAAAGAAATCGCATTTGGTAGTTACCCTTGTTAGCAAAACATTCCATTTCATCATGCCCCCTGAAAGATAATTCTTTCATCCCCAAAAATGCTGTTGTGTTAATAAGCCACTTAAGAACATACCTGTTTCTTCGTACCTTTTCATTGTGCTGAGCAGTCTGAATACACTGACCTTCATTCATTACCTGATCAATGCCATGCTTTCCCAGAAGCTGGAATCTGATGTGGGCACTGATTTGTTCATTGCTTTTCCCATGCCTTACACAAGCACGATCTATGTTCTTCAAGTCATTGAATCCCACTTTAAAGTATATGATAATAACAATAAACTTTTATCCAAATCTCAGACTTTCCAAATAGCAGAAAAGGCCAGCAAAACAAGCGTTCAGACGAAATGCTCCCTGTTTGCCAGATATATTTTTCATATCAGTTGGTGTTAAATGCTCTCACTGTCTCTCACTAACTGACCTCAGGCGTAGGTTTTCCATAATTTGTCATTTTCACTTTTTCGTTGTATTTCAAGCAATGAAAGGGATTCTTTAACAAAAATAATCAGTACCAGAATTTGCCATTTTGTCTGGGAAATTCGTGCTGTAAGTTACACTTGACCTAGTTAGCCAAAAGGCACCAGCACAAAACATTGTAGAACTAAGAAAAACATCTAGCCTTAATACCATCATGGCGACCCAATCATCCCTATCTCTCAATTGGCTCATTCATTCCCCGCCCCCCGCCTTTTCCCCAGGCCATTGCTGCATATGAGAAAGTCTTCTCAGTCAACTTGTAAAAAAAAGGTAAACTAAACTAAATAAACTTATAGAACTAAGACAAATGGATACAAATCTAATCTGCTACCTGCTTCTTTAATATATATTTATGAACAAGTTTTATATCGTTAAAATGCTAAAAAATCCATATCTTAGTCTCTATCACTATCTGTATCATTCCATCCAACATCACAGTTTCAATAACTGTCAAACCTGCTTACTGCTACGTTAATCCTCTGATTGTTTGATTGGATGAAAAACATGTCAGTTCATATTTTAACAAATGAGATCAAATTCAATCAATCAAATTTCTTTTATAAATCCCTTTTTACAACAGCAGTCATCACAAAGTGCTTTGACAGATAAGTCGGAGGACATCCTCCTCTATGCATCTTAATTACTGTGTGAAAGGAAAGATGGCCCACAAGCCATCAGAAAATTAATGGGAGTAGTACGGCTGAGGAGGATATGATTTTCCATCCTACGGCTATGCTAGTTTATACAAAAAATGGTGCTATTTTCACTACTGAAGACCACGTGTATTTCATTATAAGTTTTTCTCTAAAAATTACAACCTCTTCTGTTTTATGTAATATCAATATTTTATTAAATTTATCGATGATCATCCCTTCCCCCCCCCCGATGAGCCTCCTATGTGATGCTAAAGTCATGTCTTGCTGTCTCTTACCCCTTAAGCAGAAACACACTTGCTCACATAAGACACACCATTGGCATTCACAGTTTCTTTTGCTAGTGAGACTACAAATCTCCAACTGTTAAACCAACTTGGAACAGCGCATCCTAACATATGTGTATTAGACAGGTTTCACTGACAAGTGGCATGTAAATAATGTGGAATCACGATTGAAAACATGAATGGCTAATATGAATTGCACTCCCGCCCAAGTCAAGTGCTCGAAATTTTACTGAAACGCTACTGTAAAATATTACAGATACTCTATTGTACAATATTACCTATAATGTATTGTAAAATATTATCAATATTCTATTGTAAAATAATACTGATACTCTTTTGTAAAATATTGCCGGTAGTGTATTTTAAAATATTACTGATACACTATTGTAAAATACTACAGATACTATATTGTAAAATATAACATATACATTATTGTAAAATATTACAGATTCTCTATTGTTAAATATTACCAATACACTTTTGTAAAATATTACAGATACTTTATTGTAAAATATTACAGATATAAATTTTACCAATACTCCATTAGCTCTTAAAAGCCACCAGTATCACACGACTGTTCTCACCCTGGACACCCACTGTTTGAACTCTTGCCTTCAGGGAGATGTTACAGATGTTTAAAAACAAAAGACCAGTAGACTTAGGAATAGCTTCTTCCCCAAAGTATTAACAATCTTAAATGGAGCTAAACTTTTTTAAATGCAGTTTGCACTTTTATTCTGGCACTTTGTCAATATTAGAATATTTATTACCCATTTAATCATTGTGTTTTTATATGGTTAGGATTTGCTTGCAGGAAAGATAAGTGAGTGTTAGCTATGAATGATGGGGAAATGTACTCGGCGTGTGTGTGTGTGTAAGTGAGTGAACATGCGTGCGCAAGTGCGCGCATGCATGTGTGAGGTTGCAGTGAATGTGTTGTGAGATGAGTTTTATATTTGTTTTATAATATTGATGCACCTTACTGGAGTGGCTCTACAAAATATATGGATGGTTCTAGCTCAAAACTTATAATGGTGTGTGGTAATGAATAGATAGTGTTAATCTTGACAACCCTAATATACACCGATCAGCCATAACATTCAGACTGCCTGCCTAATATTATAAATTTCTCCATATGCAAACAGCAGCCCCATATGCAACAACATGTGATGCTCTGTGTTTTCACACCTTTCTATCAGAACCAGCATTTACTTTTTCACCAATTTGAGCAACAGTAGCTTGTCTGTTGGATCGGAACACACAGCCTTCCCTCCCCACGTGCATCAATGAGCCTTGGCCGCCCATGACCCTGTCGCCGGTTTACTGTTTTCCTTCCTTGGAGCACTTTTGATCGGTACTGACCACTGCAGACTCGCAACACCCCACAAGAGCTGCAGTTTTGGAGTTTTGCTGCCCTTGTTGTCTAGCCATCACAATTTGGCTCTTGTCAAAGTCTCTCAAATACTTTATAGAAGCAGGAATAATGGGCTGAAATAGTTCAAGTTGGTTCTGATAAAAAGGTGTCAGTACACAGTGCATCACAGTTTGTTGAATATGGGCCTGCTGATTTGGTGGCAGAAGGGGGACCTACACAATATTATGCAGGTAGACATAATGTTATGGCTGATAAGTGTATATACAATATGTTCTCTGTGTCCTACTGGATTCTATAGGTTGATAGATTGTTCTGGGTTCTCCAGTTCCTAACATGTTTTTCGGGTTGTGTTTTGTCTCTGTCCTGCTCAGGGGGATGCCAATCGCTCCGACTCTGACGATGAGAAGAGATCTGATAATGATGAGGAGGATGAGAAGGTTGGAGAGCTGCGAGACACAGGTGAAAAACACAGTTTCAGAGACACGGGTAATGATGATGATAATGATGATGGTAATGATGATAGTGATGATGATGATGATGATGGTGATATTAATGACTTTGATAATGATGAAGATTATGGTGTTGATGTTGATGATGGTACCGATGATGATGATGATGATGATGATGTTGTTGATGGTGATATTAATGACTGTGATAATGATGAAGATCATGGTGTTGATGTTGATGATGGTAGTGATGATTTTGATGATGATGGTGGTAATGTTGGTGATGATAATGATGATATTAATGACTGTGCAATGATGAAGATCATGGTGCTGATGTTGATGATGGTAGTGATGATGATGATGATGGTAATGTTGGTGATGATAATGGTGATATTAATGACTGTGATAATGATTAATATTATGGTGATGATGTTGATGATGGTAGTGATGATGATGATGGTAATGTTGGTGATGATAATGGTGATATTAATGACTATGATAATGATGAAGATCATGGTGTTGATGTTGATGATGGTACCGATGATGATGATGATGATGATGGTAATGTTGGTGATAATTGGGATGCTAATGACTGTGATAATAATGAATATTTTGGTGTTGATGTTGATGATGGTAGTGATGATGATGATGATGGTAATGTTGGTGATGATAATGGTGATATTAATGACTGTGATAATGATGAAGATTATGGTGTTGATGTTGATGATGGTAGTGATGATGATGATGATGGTAATGTTGGTGATGATAATGGTGATATTAATGACTGTGATAATGATTAATATTATGGTGATGATGTTGATGATGGTAGTGATGATGATGATGGTAATGTTGGTGATGATAATGGTGATATTAATGACTGTGATAATGATGAAGATCATGGTGTTGATGTTGATGATGGTAGTGATGATTTTGATGATGATGGTGGTAATGTTGGTGATGATAATGGTGATATTAATGACTGTGATAATGATGAAGATCATGGTGTTGATGTTGATGATGGTATTGATGATGATGATGATGATGATGGTAATGTTGGTGATAATGGGGATGCTAATGACTGTGATAATAATGAATATTTTGGTGTTGATGTTGATGATGGTAGTGATGATGATGATGGTGGTAATGTTGGTGATGATAATGGTGATAGTAATGACTGTGATAATGATGAAAATCATGGTGTTGATGTTGATGATGGTAGTGATGATGATGATGATGACAATGGTAATGTTGTTGGTGATAATGGTGAAATTATTGACTGTGTCAATGATGAATATTATGGTGTTGGTGTTGATGATGGTAGTGATGATGATGATGGTAATGTTGGTGATGATAATGATGATATTAATGACTGTGATAATGATGAAGATCATGGTGTTGATTTTGATGGTAGTGATGATGATGATAATGTAGGTGATAATGGGGATGCTAATGACTTTGATAATGATGAATATTTTGGTGTTGATGTTGATGATGGTAGTGATGATGATGATGGTAATGTTGGTGATGCTAATGGTGAAGGTTGATGAAGGTTAGGACTGTAATTCTGATAATTTTGCTCTTCCTCAGAGCTGAAGATGTATTCTCTGATGATGACAGCCAATGGTCATGTGGATCGCACCACTCTGGCCCCTCCCATTATTATGCACACGGCGGCCACTCCCATGCCGACTCCTAAGAGCTCGTTAGGCACTGAGTCCATGCTGGGTGAGGGGCTTATGTATGGAGAGGTGGGGCTAGGCTACTCAGATGCCGGGATTGGCTATATGGACTCTCATCGTTGTAGTACTGTTTCCATCGACCACTCAGCCTCTGACCAGCACTCTCTGGTGAGTCACCTTTGACCTGCAACGCCGGTCAAATTTAAATTATAATCTGTCTTTTTAAAATTCCATTCTAAAAATGTCATTCTACATGATATTTAAAGTGACTAAAGGCTATATCCCTAGTGTTTCTCACAGGTATTGGACGTTAGTTTAATTACATTATTCAAAACCCCCCATTTTGTGCATGCTTTCATTTTTCCTTCTGGTTAGATCGCCATTTCACACCAGCTACTGTATAGCAGCTTTTGACATAAAATGTTTTCGCTTAACTCTCGTCAAAATGCAACCTTTTTGTGAATGTACCTGAGTCAAACTTTTGTTTAAAAGCATAATTAGGACGAAAACACCACTTTTAATATTTTCCTTATTTTTGGTTTCGGTCAAATTGCCTTTTGAACGGGAGGGATAGGGGCACTACTATGACAGCATCAAAATCACTATTTTTAAAACACAAAGAAGGTTCGACACAACATGAAACTTTGCTTGAAATATCACCAGGAGCTGTACATATGAACTCTAGCATTAAGAACATTGTTTCTGTACACAGAGTTTACTAAAAGAAAGTTTTGTACAACTCACCTTTTTGTACAACTCAGCAGTTTGTGTTTATGGTGGCTGCCATTTTGCCAGTCAAAAAGTGTTGGTTTCCGAATGCAAAGTAACAGTGAGGAGAGTAAATAAGGAACGCTCCTAAAGATTAGTTCCATATAAATGCACGGATAATTTGTTGTTTTGTCATTAGTGAAAAATAATATTGACCATGTAGTTGGGAAAAGGAGCCTCATATGAAATAATACTAAAATCAAAAAGTGGAAAAGTCTCGTGAGGTCTCGCGTGGGTAGTTGTTGCCAGTGTTACAAAGTTTCACGCAAGAGTTTATGTCAGCTAAGATTAGATTATTTAAACTGATATATTGAATGAAACCCCTTGTTATTATTTGAATAGATATATAGTGGCTAAGATATCATGCTTTTCATTGGAATTACAACTTCATGACATTTCCTCCTATGAAGTTTGTTCATTTGCATTCGGAGATCAACACTTTTCGACTGGCAAAATGGCAGGTGAGTTGTAAAAAAACATTATTTTTAGTAAACTCTGTGTATATAAACAATGTTCATGTGTACAGACCAAAATCAACCCTGCTTGCTATATGTAGCTTATTCTGAACAAACTCCTCTACACATTTTTTATCAATAAAAATGTTAACAAAATAGTACATATTTGACCATACATTTTTTGACATTTTATGGGAAGCCGAGCTTCCATTGCAGTCTTAAAAAAAATTGCACCTGATTTTCACTTAGGGGTGTACTCAGTATTGTTGCCAGCGGTTTAGACCTTACTGGCTGTGTGTTGAGTTATTTTGAAGGAACAGCAAATTTACACTGTTATACAAGCTGTACACTCCCTACTTTACATTGTAGCAAAGTGTCATTGCTTCAGTGTTGTCAAATGAAAAGTTATAATCAAATATTTACAAAAAATTGAGGGGTGTACTCACTTTTGTGACATAGTGTATATATCATCATTACGTAAAATTAGCAATGGGTATAATGATTTTAATAATTTGTTTCTTATTTTCCCATTTCAACAGAAAATGCGGCAATCACAGGTCGTTTGTGTGCAACTGTCATGGTTATGGGGGGGTGGAGAGAGGGAGACCCGGGCAGGTCGATGGATGGTTATTGCTTGTATTTAATGACATAGATCAAGGAACATACATATGTTTCAGATGCAGGGTACATCGACAGCGAGTGCACAACGGTATACTTATATAGCTTACATGCTCTCAAACAGTGGCATGAACACTGACAGATAATCTTATAAGTAAAGAGCGAACACATAAACTTCCAACCTGCAGCGACATACTTTTCACAACTGACTTTCAACATGCAGCCTCCGGACAGCCTTCCAACACATTCAACAACATAACACCCAGTGACAATATAATAATGAATATGAACACATAACACCCAGCGACAATATAATAATGAATATGAACACATAACAC
>JACXGM010016411.1:9377-20586 GCA_016801145.1 Umbra pygmaea | reverse complement strand
TGTGTTGGGGGGGTAGTGTTAGGGTACGCATGATTGCTTTTGTAATTGTGAAAGTGTGTGTGTCAATTTTTGTCTAGTGAACCTCTTGTCTGTTTGTCCTGTGAGTTTTGACAGAGTGGTAGAAATGCTGTCATATTTTGTACAAACACTACAAAAACATGGTGCTGCACTTAACCTTCCTGGAATATGCCTTCTCCGGGGCCAGAACCCATTCCACATACTTTGTGGGTCAATGCAGCCATTAGGACCATTCAGTGTATTATGTTCTGTTGTATTAATTTACCTGCCTCTGTTTAATTCAGAACAGGTCTTAACAGCATCACCAGTGCAGTCGTATGCAAAAGTTCAGGCACCCGTGACAATTTCCAAGATTTTCATTTATAAATAATTGGGTGTTTGGATCCGCAAATTCATTTTGATCTATCAAATAACTGAAGGACACAGTAATATTTCGGTAGTGAAATGAGGTTCATTGGATGAACAGAAAATGTGAAATGTGCACCAAAACTAAATTAGACAGGTGCATACATTTGGGCACTCTTGTCATTTTGAAGATTTGAATACCTGTAATTACCTGTAATTAATTGGAACACACAATTGGTTTGGTGAGCTCATTAAGCCTTGAACTTTATAGAAAGGTTCATCCAATCATTAGAAAAGGTTTTTAACATGGCCAATTTCAAGTTGTTGTTCTCTTTGACTCTCCTCTGAAGAGTGGCAACATGGGGGCTTCAAATCAACTCTCTAATGTCCTGAATACAAAGTTGGTTCAACATTGTGGTTTAGGAGAAGGCTACAAAAAGCTATTGCAGAGATTTAAGCTGTCAAAAAGCTGTCAACAGACCACCTCCAAGACCTACATCATCATCTTGCTGCAGATGGTGTCACTGTGCATCGTTCAACAATTCAGTGCACTTTGCACAAGGAAATGCTGTATTGGAGTTATGTGGAAGAAGACTTTTCTGCACACATGCCACAAACAGTCGCTTGAGGTATGGAAATGCACAATTAGACAAGCCGGCTTCATTTTGGAAGAAGGTGCTGTGTACTGATGAAACAAAGATGGAGTTATTTGGCCATAACATGGGGCGTTATGCAGCGGCAAAAGAACACAGCGTTCCAAGACACACTTGCTACCCACAGTATAATTTGGTGGAGGTTCCATCATGCTGTGGGGCTGTGTGCCAATGCCGGTACTGGGAATCTTGTTAAAG
Organism: Umbra pygmaea; assembly: GCA_016801145.1. Classification (NCBI taxonomy): domain Eukaryota; kingdom Metazoa; phylum Chordata; class Actinopteri; order Esociformes; family Umbridae; genus Umbra; species Umbra pygmaea. The sequence goes on along the minus strand of JACXGM010016411.1, from coordinate 19,372 downwards.
TTGAGGGTCGCATGGATTCCACTCAATATCAGAAGATACTTGAGAATAATGTAGAGGAATCAGTCACAAAGTTGAAGTTGCGCCGCGGCTGGATATTTCAACAAGACAACGACCCAAAACACTGCTCAAAATCTACTCTGGCATTTATGCAGAGGAACAAGTATACAATGTTCTGGAATGGCCACCCAAGTCCCCAGACCTGAATATCATTAAACATTTTTGGGGTGATTTGAAGCGGGGTGTCCATGCCCGGCAATCATTAAACCTAACTGACCTGGAGATGTTTTGCAAGGAGGAATGGTCCAAAATACATTCATCCAGAATCCAGGCACTCATTACAGGCTATAGGAAGCTTCTAGATGTTATTTCTGCAAAAGGAGGCTCAACTAAATATTGATGTGATATTTCTGTTGGGGTGCCCAAATTTATGCACCTGTCTAATTTCGTTTTGATGCAAACTGCACATTTTCTTTTCATCCAATAAACCTCATTTCACTACTGAAATATTTCTGTGTCTTTCAGTTATTCGATAAATCAAAATGAAATTGCTGATCGAAACACCCAATTATTTGTAAATGAAAATTATGGGAATTGTCAGGGGTGCCTGAACTCTTACATATGACTGTAGATGTCCATAGTTAACAGTGGAAACAGGCGCAGTGTACAGGTGATGATTGATTGTGTGTGAACTGTTACTGAATGATGAGAGATTTGAAACTCTGTTCTTGTCACTACCAAACTGATCGGTTAACTCCTTTTCAAGTTACTAGGGCTTGAGAACACCTATTAAACACTCATCAATATCCCATAGCCTGCTAGCACTCCAATCTTCTCCATTAGGAGAATCTAACAAGATTAAACTTTTAAAAGGCTGGACTTTATGGGGCACTTGACACCTTGGCTTATGCAAAAAAGAATGATGGAGTGAGATGAAGATGAGCTGAAAAAGGAGAAGAGAGGCCCATGTACCCACAGGTTAAAAGGGGACAGAGAACAGCACTGAGTGATGAAGGATCTGGCCAGTGGATGAGACTATGAAGCAGGGGTACGGTACAGTAATGGCAGTCTCCAGATGAAGCCCCTCTGCAGCTCCGTAGCCTGCTGAATTATTCACTAGTCGTCTAATCGGCTCCGTGCCGTTGGGGCAGAAAGGCAACCACGGTGGTCCGCTGGCCCTCTCTGCGCCCCCAAACCCAGCCTTTCTGGTTCCGCCATCAATGCTGAACTGTGAATGAAAAGCTGTTTCAGCACATGGGGTCACAACCCCAACCTCGGCGTACACTTGTCTTCAACTAACCCACAACCTCTTAGCTGTGGTCGATGGGACACACAGATGTGACGGCACCCCCAGCGGTTGACCCCGTGACCCTACGGAGCTCAGTGATCTTCTCCTGGTACCCAGGCCGACCTCTGTCCAATCATTATCAGTGTGGATCACAGGATAGGTCCCCTGGATGGAAGAAAGTTCTTCCACACTGTAGAGAATGTTCTCCTCAGCACTGTTGTGTAGGGAAAGTGCAAACGTATTGTATTTAGTTTCTGTAGCTGCATTACTGTGCCTGTCGTGCAGTGTTTTTGTAATGGGAAGACCATAGAAATTGAATGATTAGAAGTGCCATTCCGATGCAAATAAATGTAGCAGAATGGTCAGAGCGGCAACCGTTTTTACGTGTACCATTCCATTGCAAAGATCTAGCGGCCTACTTCCGCATTAAACCGATTCACGTGTTGTTACCGTGTCAACTAACGACAGTCGCCATTTAATGTCTTTGGAGAAGACTCATGTTATGTGGTGTTCTTTGACAGGGAAGCGCCTCCAGGAGTGGGTCAGTGTGGTTCTGTGCCTTGGCCTCTTCATCATCAACCTCTCCTTCCTCCTCATCAACTTCTCCACCGTGCACATCTACAAAATCATACTTGGCATCCGTAAGTTCCCCTAACAAATGTTTCTCTTTGGTTCTTGGTCAACTTAAAAATATACAATTGATTTAGATGCAGTCAGAAGTTAGGAAAAGCTTGATTTTGAAACTGTTTTTGTGGTTCTTCTTGTCCTATGCTGCAGTCACAGGGATTGTGATGGCAGACTTTGCCTCTGGTATTGTGCACTGGGGGGCTGACACTTGGGGATCTGTGGACATGCCAGTCATTGGGAAGGTAAGGAGTCATTCCCAGTCCTGAATGACCATACAGTACTACTGCTCTGTAACCAGGGTTATTACCATACAGTAGGACTTCTCTGTAGCCAGGGCTATTTCCATACAGTACTACTGCTCTGTAGCCAGGGTTATTACCATACATTTCTACTGCTCTGTAACCATGGTTATTACCATACAGTACTACTGCTCTGTAACCAGGGTTATTACCATACAGTAGGACTGCTCTGTAGCCAGGGCTTTTTCCATACAGTACTACTGCTCTGTAACCAGGGTTATTACCATACAGTAGTACTGCTCTGTAACCAGGGCTATTGCCATACAGTAGTACTGCTCTGTAACCAGGGTTATTGCCATACAGTAGTACTGCTCTGTAGCCAGGGTTATTGCCATACAGTAGTATTGCTCTGTAGCCAGGGTTATTGCCATACAGTACTATTGCTCTGTAGCCAGGGTTATTACCATACAGTACTACTGTTCTGTAACCAGGGTTATTACCATACAGTACTACTGCTCTGTAACCAGGGTTATTACTCCCAGGTCGTTGCTGTAAATAAGAAATTGTTCTTAGTCAACTTACCTGGTTAAATAAAGGTTAAATAAAAAAAATGACCATACAGTCATGCTCTTTACTAGTGTATCCTCTCATGGCTTCTCCAAGTAAAATGCCACCCTTTTCCCCCAGGACACAGAGCTCCCTGTCCACTCCCTTACCCACTAATCAGCCCCCTGTCCACCCCCACACTCTGTTCACCTCTCTGGGGCAGGGGTTACAGCAACCAGGCTTTGTGTTAATGCATAAGCATGACTTGGTCACGCCCCCTTTGCCCAATTACAGAAAAGGTCATCCTCACCCCATCCAATTAAAGGAGCAGGCAGTAGTCATGTGGTTTGGTGGGTGATGCTGATGAGGGGTTTATTGTTCTCTTTCTCTGTGTGGAACATGCTCATGATTGTATATCAGTTTATGGATCCTCACAAAGATGGACAGTGTTATGCTGCATTATTAAGTACTTTGTACTGACTGCAGACTCGTTCTGTGAACAAAGCACAGCTGTGTGTTAAAATTATGTGTGACACTGTGAATGTAACACAGACATGGGTCCTATTCAATAGGAATTACATGATTATAATTAATGTACATTCTGGACACCTAGTGTTGAACATTTACAATGAGAAGAAAATTGTTTATAAAAAAGTTTAATCAGAGGCGTCTTCCTACCTATGTCCTGGAGATTCAGGCATCATCCTACCTGTGTTGGTGATACAGAGGCATCATCCTACCAGAACAGACTACCTGCCCTGTAGCTTCACCCAAGGTGCCTGGTCCTGCTGACTGCCATTTTTTTCCTGTTTGCTGAGCCCCAGTTCCTCCTGCTGCCCTGCCACCCCGCCGTGTGGCCGTTACTGCTCTTCCTCTGCAACATGGCCGCTGCACGCTGTCAGCCCTAGTGCTGTCTGGGATAATTAGGATTTGCCACCTGGGAACCATCAGACTTCAAAAAGAGCGGGAGAATTTACAGACATTGAGAAAATGAGTGTTTTAAGACCCTTAACTGGCAGATTAAAGGGAACACTTAGAGGATGGATACGGCGGTTTGTCCCGAGGTTCAAACGAAGAAAAAAAAATCACTTGAGGGAGAATCATTAATGACAGTGATTACAGAAGAAAAAAATAATTGAACATTTTAAACCAGCTCTGTCCGTAGTGGAGTACGAGAGCAGGGACATTCCCTTTCTGTGGCCGGGTTGCCAGGGCAATGGAAGATGTGAGTCCTGATTAGTAAAAAGGTGGGCGAGGCGGGCTGTTAAACGATGTGGGATTAGTGCTGGTGTAGCTAGGGGCGGCTCTGGTTTACTGAGGAGTCCACAGGCTGCTCAGTGTGCTATCTGGGGCTTAGTTCTCCTTTAATCTCACGTGCAGACTAGGAGAATGGAAAGGAAGGAATGGAAAGGAAGATAATTGTCCAAATATCAACAGATAGTTTCCCTAGCTCCAGCAGTGTCTCCACGCGTCCTCAGATATACATGTGATTTGAGTTCTGCCCACAAACACAGGATAATGACTTTTTACCGTCTGTGACACCTTATGGTAATGTGGCACAAAACGATTTCTCTTTTTATGTGGGAAGTAAATGACCTTTGTTGTTTTTTTTTGCTCTTTGTGCCAAAGCGGTTCTATCCCTTGGCCGCTTTCATTTGTGACACCCGCTCCGTCCCAGGCAGGTGTCTTGTCTCAGCCCAGCAAGGCCGGGTTCTGAGTGACGTCCACCGCTGTTCCAAGGTTTATTATGTTGCCGGGTCGAGGCGTGGGTCTGTGCACTTATGTAGCAGGTTATCTTTCTATTCCTTTAACGTGTAGTGTGATGGAGAGCTTTTGTCCTACAGCTTTCATGTATGCACTACAGGGCTTTGATCATAAGTTAAGTTTAACCCTTTGGAGGTGGAACACAGGTTATCATCTCCCAAGCAGGGTTTAGGATTTATGTAGAAATTCCCATTCCCAACTATATCACACCCATAGCTAACTTGCATATAATACAGTAGATAGCTTCCAATCCTTTTCATACATCCTATTGCATTTGCATCCTATTGTTTTTACATACACCCAGTGCAGGGTGCAATATCTGTCATGGTCAGCTGGATTTTAACCTCCTGAAATATCCACTACTGTCAATAATAATAATAAAGAAAATGGTAATTACATGTTATAGGCTAGCTAGGTAGACCACACACATAATATATTCTACAGTATCTCACAAGTGTGTATACCCCTCACATTTTTTTAAATATTTGATTATAACTTTTTATGTGACAACATTGAAGAAATTAGACTTTGCTACAATGTAAAGTAGTGAGTGTACAACTTGTATAACAGCGTAAATTTGCTTGCCCCTCAAAATAACTCAATGTACAGCCATTAAGGTCTAAACTGCTGGCAACAAAAGTGAGTACACCCCTAAGCGAAAATGTCCAAATTGCACCCAATTAGCCATTTTCCCTCCCTGTGGTCATGTGACTCGTTAGAGTTACAAGGTCTCAGGTGTGAATAGGGAGCAAATGTTTTAAATTTGGAGTTATCGCTCTCACACTCCCTCATACTGGTCACTGGAAATTCAACATGGCACCTCATGGCAAAGAACTCTCTGAGGATCGGAAAAAACGAATTGTTGCTCTACATAAAGATGGCCTAGGCTATAAGCAAGCCCCTAGGCTATTGCCAAGACCCTGAATCTGAGCTGTAGCATGGTGGCAAAGACCATACAGCGGTTTAACAGGACAGGTTCCACTCAGAACAGGCCTCGCCATGGTCGACCAAAGAAGTTACGTGCACGTACTCAGCGTCATTTCTAGAGGTTGTCGGTGGGAAATAGACATGTGAGTGCTTCCAGCATTGCTGCAGAAGTTGAAGGGATGAGGGGTCAGCTTGTCAGTGCTCAGACCATACACTGTATACTGCATCAAATTTGTCTGCATGGCCGTCATCCCAGAATGATGCACAAGAACGCCCACAAACAGTTTGCTTAAGACAAGCTGACTAAGGACATGGATTACTGGAACCATGTCCTGTGGTCTGATGAGAACAAGATAAACGTATTTGTTTCAGATGGTGTCAAGCGTGTGTGGCGGCAACCAGGTGAGGAGTACAAAGACAAGTGTGTCTTGCCTACAAAGCATGGTGGTGGGAGTGTCATGGTCTGGGCCTGCATGAATACTGCCGGCACTGGGGAGCTACATTTCATTGAGGGAACAATGAATGCCAACGTGTACTGTGACATACTGAAACAGAGCATGATCCCCTCCCTTTGGACACTGGGCCGCAGGACAGTATTCCAACATGATAATGACCCCAAACACACCTCAATGACAACCACTGCCTTGCTAAAGAAGCTGAGGGTAAAGGTGATGGACAGCATGTCTCCAGACCTAAACCCTCTTGATCATCTGTGGGGCATCCTCAAACCGAAGGTGGAGGAGCGCAAGTTCTCTAACATCCACCAGCTTTGTGGTGTTGTCCTGGAGGAGTAGACGAGGATTGCAGTGGCAATCTGTGAAGCTCTGGTGAACTCCATGGCAGTGCTGGAAAATAATGGTGGCCACACAAAATATTGACAATTTGGACATTTTCACTTCAGGGTGTACTCATTGTTGCCAGTGGTTTAGACCTTAATGGCTGTGTGTTGAGTTATTTTGAGGGGACAACAATGTTTACACTGTTATACAAGCTGTACTACTTTACATTGTAGCAAAGTATCATTTCTTCAGTGTGGTCACATGAAAAGTTATAATCAAATATTTACAAAAATGTGAGGGATGTACTCACTTATGTGAGCTACTGTATATTAACTGATCATTTTATTTTACATTTTGAATATCTAAGGCACTGCACTGCATACGTTTGAACAGTTTGCCAGCGTATGGCTGGGAGTCACTTGGACCAGTGCATATTGGCCGGCATCGGCGTACCAATCCCTCAGACAGGCCGGGTCGCCTGCAAGCCAACTGAGGTTGTTAGTCCAGTGACTGTGACCAGACATGCACTGAGCCGTCTAACGTTATGGTTGGACGAGCACTGTGGGGAGGGGGGGGGGGGCAGAATGGCTTGGTGCAACTGGTCTCAGCGGAAGGAAGTCGCGCCCTTCAACTCTCTTGAGCCCTTTGGAAATTTCTTCAATGAGCCAAGGTCATAAGCATAATGGGATACCACGAAATTGACTAGAATTTACGCTAAGCAATTTTTTTTCTGATTTTTTTTAAATACAGAATTTAAAGCATTTGTAAGCTGGTCCCTTAAAAGATAATGTAGTTCTGTTGCTATGGCTCAAATTCTACAAATAGCACCTTTTAATTTTCTGTTAAGAGTATAAATAGTTGGATTTGGAATAAATGTTCTGACATACTACAAGATTTCTTCCCATTTCTGTGGCTTTGCCTGACAATAATAATTAATATTCACTAGCAAAGTTATAAAAAGAACAAAATTAAAGTACTTGGCTGGGTTATTAAAACCAAAATGACCAGATAATGGAAGTTATAATTAATATTTTTTATTCTTTCTATTAATTTCATAGATCTTTGGTTAGTTCTGACCTCCCGTTACCTGGTAATTTTGGTCTCAATTATAAAGTTCCCAAAACTTATTAACTCAGTCAACCCCAGAAAAGTACTGTTGCTTGATACTTTTTTCTATGTTTACTAGCCAGATTTGGAATCAACTACGTACTCCACCTTCTTCCATAAAAACATTTGAGGAGGTAGCACACCGCACATCTCAAAGGGAGTGGACGTTATACAGGATCCCTTTACTGAGGGACATTAAAGAGTTTTCTTTGAGTTGCTCCTACGTAAAGATTGAAACCCAAAGGCAGCAAAGACCTTGATTTTGTAATAAAAACACCAAAAATTTCACAGTTTTGACAAACTGTCAAAATTAAGACCAGACTGAATGTGTTTTGGTTATAACTAAATCCAAAACATGTTTGCTGTGGAAAAATAAATTTTTGCAACAGTTACCCTTCAAACAGTAAACACATTATCATAACAGCATTACTCTAAATGCCTTCTCTGTTGTGGTCATTTGTTTCTCCAGGCATTCATCCGTCCATTCCGGGAACACCACATTGACCCCACAGCCATCACGCGACACGACATCATAGAGACCAATGGTGACAACTGCATGCTTACAATACTGCCTTTGGCACACATGGCCTACAAGTTCCTGACATACCAGCCAGGTACCTGACTGGACACACACCCCATTCACACTACAACCTAAACTGAAAGTGTGTTTGACACTGCGTGGTGAGGACCAGTGGATAGACACTGGGGCCACGGCAGGGTGATGTGTCATACCAGAGACATCGTGTCAGGGCTTCAGCAGGGCTCTTGAGCGTACTGGAGGTCACTGACCCTGTTATGAGACCGGTCCCTGTAAGAGGAGAGCGGGGCAGGGAACCCGGGGTGACAGGGTGACATCCACACCTGTCATGTCTGCTGCTACCTGAGGGTCAGGGTGAATGTGTAGGGAGGACATCAGTAACCCAAACGCTTCCAACAGCTTTCTGGGCTTTTTATTGTCAGCATCTGATTTCACATTTGCACATTTACTGTAACACGAGAAAGCACCATTTGCAGTGAATGTTAATGTTCTCTTTACATTTCTCTTCATTATTCCCTCCCTCCTCCTCTCTCAGATGCTGTGGCAGAGACTTACCCCTGGGAGTGCTTTGTTTTTGCACTAGCATTCTTTGTTACATTGACCAATCAGATCCATAAATGGTCTCACTCCTACTTTGGTCTTCCCCGTTGGGTGACGCTGCTGCAGGACTGTCACCTGGTGTTACCACGGAAACACCACCGCATTCACCATGTGTCTCCTCACGAGACCTACTACTGCATCACCACAGGTACAGTACTATACAATACCAACATGCTGTATATTATTGCCTCGGTAAAGGTACTACACAATAATGGCATACTGTATATTACTGCCTGAGTACAGGTACTATACATTAATGTACTGTGTTACTGTATACTACCGTACTGCCTCAGTACATGTACTATACAATACTGTACTGACGTACTGTATATTACTGCCTCAGTACAAGTACTATACAATACTGTAATGTTATACTGTATATTACTGCCTCAGTACAAGTACTATACAATACTGTAATGTTATACTGAATAGTAGTGCCTCAGTACAGGTACTATACAAAACTGTCCTCACATTGTGTACTACTGTATCAGCACAGGTACTATACAATGTACTGTACAATATTGTACTGACATACTGTATAGTAATGCATCACCACAGGTACTTTACAATAATGTGCTGACACTGTATATTACTTAAAGATGCAGACTGTGACCTTGGCAATTAAGAAAATAATGTTATAAACATCCCATTTTGCCCTTGATTTGTATTATGATATTTATGTGTATAGTTTCCTGGAAACAGTCATACCTCAGTTAGTAATTGTGATTCCAAGTCAGGTGGATTTGATGACATGGGGCACATGATGTATTACACAAATACATAACCGAGTACACAATTTTCACAGACTGTTTATAGCTTAATAGTGCCACATTTACAACTAGTGGTCAGAATTGTGGAATGCATCTTTAATCACCACAGGTACTAAACAATATTGCTGAGCTAATATAATCAGTGGAGGCTTGTGAACCCTAATTGAGGAGGATGGGCTCGTGTTCATGTGTGGACTACAGGAAATGGAATGGACAGATTAAACCCTGTTTGATACTATTCCATTTACAGTCCACACATGAATATGAGCACAACGTTCTCAATTAAGGTTTACTGACCTCCACTAAGTATAACTACTAATAATGTATTGCACTGACCTAATGAAACACATGACTTATGCACTACCTACTCTAACAACTGCATCCCCATGGCGACTAACATCAGTAAGCAGCTGTTGTGATCACTATTAGTGACTTCAACAACAGTGATGAGCTAAATTAAGGGATTTTGCAGGGATCCACCAAGCAATTGTACTGCGAATTCATGCACCCTTTCTAATCATCGACCCTATTTCCAGAGACCCACCGTAAACATACAAGATAATATGACAACCTACCGTACATGGCTGAACTTAACAGCCATGCTGATAGAAACCAAATCATAAATAAACATCAAACACTGTCTTCCATTGAAAGGTCCATCCAAGATGGCTGCCATCTGTGGGTGGTAGATATAAATAACCTGGAAAAGCAATTGTGTGTGTGTGTGTGTGTGTGTGTGTGTGTGTGTGTGTGTGTGTGTGTGTGTGTGTGTGTGTGTGTGTGTGTGTGTGTGTGTGTGTGTGTGTGTGTGTG
>JACXGM010016410.1:0-20651 GCA_016801145.1 Umbra pygmaea | reverse complement strand
AACCGATTGCCTTAAAAACATTAAGTAATGGTTTTTGAAAATTTAAGTGTATTTAACTTAAATGCATGAAAGGGTGTAATTTTTATATGCTTTTTTAAGTTAAATGCACTCAAGTTTTCATTACTCATTACTTAACTTTTTTAAGGCAATCGGTTACCTAAAATTTTTTAAGTGAATTCAACTTTTCGGGTTTACAGTGTAGATAGATACTCTAGTGCTTTGTCAACTGAGTCAACATATTGTTGGTTCATATCCCCAGGCAGGCATGATACAGTAATAATAGTCTGCCATTGTGCAAGTCACATAAACCTAGTTGCTTCGGTGAATATAAATATACATCATTGGATTGCACACCTTTAAAACCAACAGTAGGCTACACCGTGGAACGATGCACAGAGGACGTTTGTTCTCCTCTCCATCTGGTTGTTGGCTGGGGCCGACTCTAGGGGGGTAGAGTGAGAGGTATAGCGGTAGAGAATGGGTTAGAGAGCGCAGGGGAGATGTATGTGCTTAAAGCCTGGTGGGGCAAGTTTGGGTGAGAAAAAACAGTAATTCATGGGTAATTCAATACTACAACTGATGCTATTGATAAAGAAATACATTAACCTAATTCAAACCACACTGCTCTTAGTCATGACTGAGCGGCATCTAGGACACGTAGAGTTGGGAATGACAGTGAAAGATGACGTCAAAACGTAATGCAGAGTTGCTGTGTTTAGCATCTGTAGTTCCTGTACTAGATTATTCTGGGCCTGTGTTCAGGTCACTCTGGTCGGATACCGTCCCCATTCCTGGAAAGTTACATTCCCATGGAGAGCTACGTTCCCACAGACAGTCGGACAGACAGAACGTTGACTTGTCTCAAGGTGCCGTAGTGTCTCTTCTTATCTCTGTCTCTCTGTGTGCTGTCACACATGTGCGTGGACAGATAAAGAGGGGGAACAGGGTTTCTTTCACTACACAGGAAGGGTCCCCAACCACCACTCCACTTTCTGTCTCCCTCCATTTCCTCCTCTACTGAACAACTCGTCTCACATCTGGCCCCCGCTCTGGGTTCACAGCCATATATGAGGGATGATCAACAATGCAATAGTTCAAAAATAATGTTTTAGACTAACATTGAGACCTTAGATCTCATGGGGAAACTGAAAATATGAGGTGATCCTGTGATCTACCGTAGTTAAAGGTGTGTAAGCACTTAAACTGACCTGAGACTCACTTTTAGGGTAATAACATAGTAAGAGCATCATAACAAGGTAATTAGTTCCCTGCACTAAAGGGCATCCTCTGTAATAACCTACTAAGAACAATACTACAACTGATGCTATTTCACTGTCATGGGGTGACACTACACTGTCAGCTATAAGGTAGAGAGCCTCAACCCTGCGATCAGTACAGCTCAGTATGTGTGTGTGTCGAGAGCTTTTTAAGTCTGAACTTCACTTGGGGTTGTTTTGTTTGTGGGGGTAGGGTTTAAGGGGGTCAGTATGGGTGGGGGGCATGACTGCTGTTACTGTTTACACTTACCAGGCGTTACAGAGGCAGTATTCTGTAGAGTTTGGTTTCAGCGATGTGTTTGTGCAGTATTACTACAAGGTGTAAAGAACGTGTGCACTGTGAACCCTGCACACGCTTTCTGTGGATTTGCATGGAAGAGGGAAAGCGTGTGCATGCATGTGTGCGTGTGCGTGTGTGTGCGTGTGTGTGTTTGTGCACATGAGTGTGTATAAAGTGGCAGGGTGGAGTTGAGAAGTGGTTTTAGAAAGAAGTCTATGTTTCCTCCACAAGGTCTGATTCAGCGTGGTTAGGAAAAAAAACATACATTACCGGAATGTTTCTAGATAGGTCATTTTGGCTGCCGACATTATAGCTAGCACATATTGCAGATTAGAACGTCACAGAGCACCTGACTCTTTATGTAGAGTACTATGTGAGCTAGAAACCTTTTGACAAACAATGCTCACTGTTGTGTAACTGTTCATTTACATGAATGTAGATAACTGATAACTGCTGATTATCTGCACATTATCTTTTAAGAAGCACTTACTTCCTTCACCTTATTTGCATAGCATAACTCTACGGGTATTGTTTACACAAAGGATGTTGCTCTCCTGTCAACTTTTATACTTTAAACTTAAACTTTTTTTACCTTTATTGTTTACTAATAAACATTGCGTTTCTATTTTACATTTTGTTATTACTGTAATGCTGGAGCAATGGCACACTGTTTTTACTGTAGATTCAATAGCATTTTAAAGGACAAGTCACAATAAACTAAACATGAACCTTGACTTAAAAACTCATAACATTGTTGAGAAAAGAAAGTGAGGGACAGAAAAAAAAAACATTCAACTGGCACATAAGTCAGTATCGGAAGAGCATCTGGGAATACTAAGTCCGCAGTATGGGGCTAGTATGTCAGAATAATCAGTCTACAGTATGGGGATAGTATGTCAGAATAACCAGTCTGCAGTATGGGGATAGTATGTCAGAATAATCAGTCTGCAGTTTGGGGATAGTATGTCAGAATAACCAGTCTGCAGTATGGGGATAGTATGTCAGAATAATCAGTCTGCAGTATGGTGATAGTATGTCAGAATAATCAGTCTGAAGTATGAGGATAGTATGTCAGAATAATCAGTCTGAAGTATGAGGATAGTATGTCAGAATAATCAGTCTGCAGTATGAGGATAGTATGTCAGAATAATCAGTCTGAAGTATGATGATAGTATGTCAGAAAAATCAGTCTGAAGTATGAGGATAGTATGTCAGAATAATCAGTCTGCAGTATGGTGATAGTATGTCAGAATAATCAGTCTCTGCAGTATGAGGATAGTATGTCAGAATAATCAGTCTGCAGTATGTGGATAGTATGTCAGAATAATATGTCAGAATAATAATGTGGTATCCTTCCTGCAGGCTCATCCTGACATGACCCACCAGCATGACAATGCCACCAGCCATACTGCTCGTTCTGTGTGTGATTTCCTGCAAGACAGCTATGTCAGTGTTTTGCCATGGCCAGCGAAGAGCCCGGATCCCATTCTCGTTGAGCATGTCTGGGACCTGTTGGATCGGAGAGTGAGGGCTAGGGCCATTCCCACCAGAAATATCCGGGAACTTGCAGGTGCCTTGGTGGAAGAGTGGGGTAACATCTCACACCAACAACTGGCAAATGTGGTGCAGTCCATGACAGGAGATGCACTGCAGTGCTTAATACAGCTGGTGGCCACACCAGATACTGCTGTGACTTTTGATTTTGACAACCCCCCCTTTGTTCAAGAACATATTATTCCATTTCTGTTAGTCACAAGTCTGTGGAACTTGTTCAGTTTATGTCTTACCTATTGAAACTTGATATGTTCATTCAAATATGATTTAAGTTAAGTTTGCTCAGTCACAATGCAAAGTGGCAGGGCAAAAACAACAACAATGGAATAGGAAATATATTATGCATTGCTGTGCAACGGACACTGTGCAAAATTGTGCATAGACAGCTGTGTAATGAAGGCACTAGAACTAGGGTATAAATGTGCAAAGTGAAGGTGTAAGAGAGGGACGATGGTCAACATGAACACAGGTGAAGTTGGAAGTTTACCTACACTGAGGTTGAAGTCATTAAAACTAATTTATAAACCACTCCACAGATGTCATGTCAACAAATTATAGTTTGAACTTCTATAGTAGAAGTTGGTTAGGACATCTATTTTGTGGATTATTCTACTTATAAGTCACTACATCATAATTCCAGTGGTTCAGACGTTTACATACATTAAGTGGACTGTGCTTGGAAAATTCAAGAAAAATATGTCATCGCTTTAGAAGATTCTGAAAGGCTAATTAACATCATATGAGTCAATTGGAGGCCTACCTTCAAACTCAATGCGGCTTTGATTGACATCATGGCAAAATCTAACAAAATCAGTCAATATATTAGACCTCCACAAGACTGGTTCATCCTTGGGACCAATTTCCAAATGTCTGAATGTACCAAGTTCATCTGTACAAACAATAATACGCAAGAATAAACATCATGGGACCAGGTAGCCATCATACCAATCAGAAAGGAGGATTTTGTCTCATAGAGATTAACATACTTTGTGCAAAAAGTGGAAATCAATTCCAGAATTTCAGCAAACGACCTTGTAAAGATGCTGGAGGAAACAGGTATCTATATATCCCTGTGAAACATCTCCTATCTCGACATAACCTGAAAGGCCACTCAGCAAGGAAGAAGCCACTGCTCAAAAACCGCCATATAAAAGCCAGAATACAGTTTGCAACTGCACATGGGGACAAAGAGAAAAAAAGTACTCTGGTTTGATAAAAAAATATATAAATGTTTGGCTATAACTCATCTTTATGTTTGGAGGAAAAAGGGGATGTTTGCAAACTGAAGAACACCATCCCAATCGTGAAGCACCAGGGTGGCAGCATCATGTTTTGGGGGTGCTTTGCTGTGGGAGAAACTGGGTCACTACACATAATAGATTTCATCATGAGGAAGGAATATTCTGTGTACATATTGAAGCAACATCTCTAGACATCAGTCAGGAAGTTAAAGCTTGGTCGCAAATGGGTCTTCCAAATGGACAATTACCCAAAGCATACTTCCAAAATGGCTTAAGGAGAACAAAGTAAAGTTATTGGAGTGGCCATTACTTAGCGCTGTGTGAGCAAGAAAGCCCACCACCCTGACTCAGTAACACCAGTTCTGTCAGGAGGAATGGGCAAAATTCACCTAACTTATTGTGGAAAGCTTGTGGAAGGCTACCCGAAATGTTTGACCCAAGTTATACAATTTAAAGGCAATGCAATCAAATAGTAATTGAGTTTATGTAACCTTCCTACCCACTGGGAATGTGATGAAAGAAATAAAAGCTGAAAAATCATTCTCTCTGCTATTATTCTGGCATTTCACGTCCTTAAAATAAAGTGATGATCCTAACTGGCCTACGGCAGGGAATGTTATCTAGGTTTGAATGTCAGAAATTGTGAAGAACTCAGTATCAATGTCTTCGGGTATGGTGTATCTAAACGTCTGACTTCAACTGTACAATGGTCTGACAGTAGCTATGATAATAACTCCATAAAGGTAGTGAGGGGAATGGTGGACTCGAGTTTCAAAGAAGGTACAGACTTTTGTGACAACCAGAGAGAAATACCTGCTTGAGCGCAGGTTGAGAGTTGGTGATACTCTGGTAATTAGTGAGCCTAGCTTGCATTAACTAAACATGCAAGCTAGCCAAAAATGTGCAAACTTTGTGAGTGTGGCACTTGAACTGTAAATACATAAGTGTATTTACATGTTGACAAACTATGCTAATTAAATTAAAACTAAATTGTCACCACAACAATTGTTGTAGAGTGAATAAGCTTTTAGACATGCCATTACATATACTCCAGCAGCACGCAAACATACACAAAGAGACCCTGTTCTGAACAGTCACAGGTGTGTGTGGGTGTGTGTATGCATGATTGGAACAGGCTTAGTGGCCTGGGGATTCAGAGAATAACACCAGAATTGAATCCCATCAAAGGTTACAGTGCATCAGGAAAGTATTCACAGCGCTTCACTTTTTCCACATTTTGCTATGTTACACCCTTATTCTGAAATGGATGAATTTCATTATTTCTTTCAAAATTCTACAATCAATACCCTATAATGACAATGTGAAAGAATTTTGAAATCTTAGAAAAGGTATTAAAAATATGAAATGAGAAAAGCACATGTACATTCGTAGGAATTCACAGCCTCTGCTCAATACTTTGTTGAAGCACCTTTGGAATGAATTACAGTCTTTTTGAATATGAAATTTTTTTACTTTGCAGGATATCTCAAGTTGGATGGGGAGCGTCGGTGCACAGCCATTTTCAGATCTCTCCAGAGATGTTCAATCGGGTTCAAGTCTGGGCTCTGGCTGGGCCACTCAAGGACATTCACAGAGTTGTCTTGTAGCCACTCCTTTGTTATCTTGGCTGTGTGCTTAGGGTCGTTGTCTTGTTGGAAGATTAACCTTCACCCCAGTCTGAGGTCCAGAGCGCTCTGGAGCAGGTTTTCAGCAAGGATGTCTCTGTACATTGCTGCATTCATCTTTCCCTCAAACCCGACTAGTCTCCCAGTTCCTGCCGCTGGAAAACATGCCCACAGCATGATGCTGCCAACAACATGCTTCACTGTAGGGATAGTATTGGCCAGGTGATGAGCGGTGCCTGGTTTCCTTTAGACATGACACTTGCCATTCAGGCCATAGAGTTCAATCTTTGTTTCATCAGACCAGAAAATTTTGTTTCTCATGGTCTGGGAGTCCTTCAGGTGCCTTTTGGCAAACTCCAAGCGGGCTCTCATGTGCCTCCTACTGAGGAGTGGCATCCGTCTGGCCACTCTACTGTACAGGCCTGATTGGTGGAGTTCTGCAGAGATGATTGTTTTTCTGGAAGTGTCTCTTCTCTACACAATGAAAAGCTGGAGCTCTGTCAGAGTGACCAACAGGTTCTTGGTCACCTCCATGACCGAGGCCCTTCTCCTGTGATCGCTCAGTTTGGCCCAGTGGCCAGCACTAAGAAGAGTCCTGGTGGTTACAAACTTCTTCCATTTACGGATAATGGAAGCCACTGTGCTCACTGGGACCTTTAATGCTGCAGATATTTTTCTGTTCCCCAGATCTGTGCCTTGATAAAATCCTGTCTCGGAGGTCTACAGACAATTCCTTGGACTTCATGGCTTGGTTTGTGCTCTGACATGCACTGTTAACTTTGGGACCTTATATAGACAGGTGTGTGCCTTTCCAAATCATGTCCGATTAACTGAATTTACCACAGGTGGACTCCAATCAGGTTGTGGAAACATCTCAAGGATGGAAACAGGATGCAGTGATCTAAGCTCAATTTTGAGTGTCATGGCAAAAGCTGTAAATACTTATGTATATGATTTTCTTCATTTTTTATTTGTAATAATTTTGCTAAGATTTCAAACACACTTTTACATTGTTGTTATGGGGTATTGTTTTTAGAATTTTGAGGGAAATAATGAATTTCATCAAGTTTGGAATAAGGGTGTAACATAACAAAATGTGGAAAAATGTAAGCGTTGTGAATACTTTCCGGATGCACTGTAGGTATTGCAGCATTTTCAAGAAATTATTTCTTTATCAACTGAGGTTTAATTGTAAACATGACATTTGTTGCTGAGATTTCCCCATAACAGAAATGGATGGACACAGACAGTGCTTGAACACTAGAGTCAGGCGCTTTGACAGCTACACCAAACTCTGGCACTAAAAGTCCATTTCAATGTAGATGCTTCAGCTGTGTCTAGGCACCAGGTACTAACCCTTGCTGAGCTCTATCAGGCTGTGAATAAATCAAAGCAATCCGGAAGTCAATGCCCATTCGCACCATTACCTCTGCAGATATCACAGTTGGTGACCTTTCACGAGACAGCCAATAACATTGTTTTAAATGTCTGCATATAGTTCAACTTGGCTATTAAACTCAAACAGTGTTTGGGAGTCACTCTCATGGTAGACATGTGTTGTGTATGTGTTTGTGTGTGTGTCTGTGTATATGCAGTGTCATGCATGGGAAGATGGGTGCATGTACCTATGTGTATGTGTGTGTTATGATATACAGTATCTTCAATGGTCCATGACTTTGATCAGAGCCAGGGTCTGTATTCGCTAACTCCACCACTGCGCTCACATCCGTTTTGCCCTGGACACTGCCTTCCTTATCTTACTGACAGGTCAGAGGTCAGGGGGCAAAGCTGATACTGCTACACTGCACCAATGGGAGGGCATGTTATTGTAGTGATAAAGGAGCCAGGGTTTACAGGACTTCTGTGAATGACTAGAAAGGCTCTACAGGGCTTTATCTTTCCCTTTTAGTGTATCGACTCTGATTTGACAAGACAAAACACACAAAGTAAACGATATATCAACATTTCTGTGCAACCAACCATGTGATGTGCGTTCAGAAACTTATTTTGCAACGATCACCGTCCTCTCATGTGAGTTAGTGGTCTCTCCCTGCCTTCTCCCTTGCTTGCTTTGGGAATACAGATGACATGCACAAGTAATTTATATGAAATATTTGTGGCTTGATTCAATTTACAGTTTGTTTTGAGCATGGTGTTACAACACACTGTTAGAGCCATGCAGTCTGGTGTCACAGCCAATGACAGTGCAAAGTAAATAAAGTGTATTTCAACTCACAGAAGATCACCATCATTGAAGCAGACAGACTCATCCCAGGGTTATCTGCATGATCTTAGTTTAAAGAGATTGTTGCATCAGTTGTTTTGCTCCACTGTGTTGCCTTGAGGGACGATCCTGTTTTTAGGGCGTAGAAGGTTAGTTATTGTCAAACACAAGTTCAGCTAGATAATGTATGAGGGTTATCTCCAGCTTTCTGTACCCAGTTGTCTTAAAATGATATACCTGTGCTAGGTTGGTTAAGTTCTTCAGGATGCGTCTTAGATTCATGTCTTGTGACAGAAACGTTGACTTTGGAGGGTAATATAAATGGATTATGTGTGTTTCAGGATTGTAAAATGCATCTCGTGTGAGAATGAAACCTTCTGGGAAACGTGTGGTTAGATTGAGCAGAAATCCAATCAACGCCCAATGTTCCTAATTTAACACACTGACTCACCAATATACTGTAGGCAAATAGACTATGACATGTAGTAATTAAAATATCTTAACCAAATATTCCTGTTTTATAAGCATTTTAGTACTTATAAATACGGACAGAACAGAAAATATGTTTAAAAAATTTGGCTACTCATTTGTATTAAATATTATTTTAAATGTACATATATACATGTCATTTATTTAATTTCATTTTTTTATGACAAATGTATTAGTTTCATTATATTCTAATGAAACAATAATACATTTGAGATTGAAATGCATGACGTAAATCTGAGATAATATGTATACCTAATCAAGAACAGAGAAAAAGGAGTGAGACAAAAAAAGAGCGAGAATGGGAAAGAGAGAGCGAGACTGGGAAAGAGAGCGAGACTGGGAAAGAGAACGAGACTGGGAAAGAGAGAGAGAGTGAGAGAAAAGAGAGAGTGAGACTGGGAAAAAGAGAGCGAGACTGGGAAAGAGAGAGAGAGCGAGAGAAAAGAGAGAGTGAGACTGGGAAAGAGAGAGAGAGAGCGAGCGAGAGAGACCGAGAGACGGGGGGGGGGGTTGTGGGTCAGTAACCCAACATTAACACAGTTTAGGCACCAGCCTTTCCCCACCCCATCAAAGAGATTCGCGACGGTTTCTGCGGATATGACAAGAGGCCATCTAGCAGAATTATTTATTTCAGTGAATGTGGCTAAATGTTGCCAATATCCCAGCACGCATAACAGTTTATCATATTGCTGGCTTAGCCTACTGTATATTCATGAATGAGCCAGGTCTATCGCTTTTTGCTACAATTGTGAAGGCAGAGAAGGGGGAGGAGAGAGGGGTGAAGTCTGGGGACATTCACAAACATGTCAAGCATGTCACCACATCACATCCGATAATGATTTTGACGTGGATCTTTGGCTCTATTACTGTATGTAATGTTTTAATCTGAAGTGGATTGCCTTATTCCATTATTATCCCAACGCTAAATTTCCATATCTACATACCTCAGCTATTCTTTCTGTGGAGTTTTGGGATGTCAACGTCCACTACAGTTTTTTTTTACTGTCTAAGGCGACTTTTTTTACCCTAGTAGTGCGATTTTCTGTACTGAAGGATATAAAAAACGAGCTGTGGATGGAACACTTGCCTCTGTTATCTCGTGGTCCACACACAAACCAGACATGCAACAGCTAACTGTACAGTTGCAGCAGACACCCACTTAAGCAAATAAAAAGGCTATACAACAGCACATGAAATAGTTCGCTAGTGTCACAAAAGCTATACGTTTGACCAAAAGTAATAACAAGAAACAACTTAGTGAGATTTTTTTCCCTTCTTGCTTCGCTCGTGACGTGGTTACTTTCAGGGCGCGCCGAATTGTGATGTGCGCTCATTCTCAACTGGTCAGTGTCTAAGTCACTTCGTCGCACCGCTGGAAACTTTACAAGGTAAAGCACTGTCTAACGTATTCCTATACGTTCTTTAGATACAATATTTATTTCAATATGGTTATTGTAGATTGTTGGATAGCCATTTAGGTCTGTTAATTGTTACAGTTTTTTAAATAAATCAAACAATAATTATGACCATGCAGCTGAGCAGACCGATGCCTTCTGATCGGTACTTCAGTTCTACCTGAAAAGGAAAAGGATAACACTTGTTTCTTGGTCAGAAATGACCCAAAGTTTTTAACAGTGATCTATTTGAGGTTGATAGAAAGTGTACCTATTGGGCCTTATTAGCTAATGTCAACCTTGACTCTAGAGGGACAGTTGTTGGACAGTAATTGCCACATTCTCTCGTGGTGTCTTGTAATGCCTCTCAACGGTCTCTGTCTCTGAGTGTCCTTGCGTGTCTCTTGCTGGGGATGAGAGAATAGAGATGGTAGGAGTAATTTTAAGGATTTATTAGAACTAAAGAAATGTACCTTTTGCATTTTCACTTCAGTCACTACAATGTGTAGTGAGATGGCATGGGAGAGGACTATTGAAACAAGGACAGGTGTATACCAGACAAATGTTTAATATTGTTTTCTGGGCTATTAACAGATGTTGAGTGAGTGAATACGTTTCTGTTTCCATCTAAGTTGCTCAATCACAGTTTATCTAGAGCTGGTTGATAATACTGGAGCAGCTTGTCATATTTGTGGTCAACCAGCGCAGAGTTGCTGGAGAGTACATTGAATTGTAGGAGCAAGGAATAGGGAAAGCGTGCGTGTGTTTTTGTGCAGCAGTTAGCTCAACAGCCTCTCTCTGTGTGCATGTCTCAGATGTGAGACTGAGTGGCTCCACTATGTGGCCCCCTGTCTGACACACACACACGAACACACGCAGGTCTGTGGCCCCCATTGGCCCTTATTGGCCCTTGCTGAAAAGGCCGCCTGTCGACTCTCTGTAGTGACAGAATGTTCTTTTAGTGGAAACAGGCACTAGACTCACACAAACAGATACAAACATAGGGCCCACTTTAATGTAGTTAAAAGCACCAACGTGGAGGAAACAGCTGGTTAAACAAACATAGAAACAGAGTGTGTAAGGGTGTGTGTAATGGTATAAATTCATAATGTTTCTCTTTAATTCACTTTATTTATGAACACTGTTGTTTGATTTGGGGAATTCACCATCTGAAAAAGATGTTTTCTGGGAAGTGTGTGTTTGTGTGAAAAAACTGTAAAAAGTACTGGTAATTTGCTGCTACACACAGACCTGATATATTTTTTTTAATGACATCTACTGTGTTTAAAGTATTTTCTGTTATTGTCTTGAAGGAAATGTCAGTAGAATAATTGAAAAAGAACTGGCAGCAAATAACCTGTACTTTTTACTGTTTTTTCTCAGATATTCTTTACAGTGTATAACATATCATAACAGCTAACTGTAATACTATCATCTATTGATTAAAAGTAACAGAGTTGTGCCATGAATGTCTATAATCAGTTATATAAATACAGTCATTTTGGATTTTGGCATCACATTTTCATTGGAGTGTGTTATAATCTTCTAGTACATACCAGTACTGTAAACATTGTCCTCTGCTGGAATAAAGGATAACATTACATAATCCTCTCTGATAAAATGCAAGAGTAATGTCGTCAACCACAAATAAGGCAGCTGTAGTTTCTCTCCCTATGCTCTTTCAGACATGTAACACCGGTACAGCATTGTGTTGGTTGCAACAAATCACAACTTTACTGATGTACCGGTACTTCATCCGATGCTTCTGTACCATTTCAGGCAGTAAGATTAACTTAAAACGACATAAAAAGATTGGTTCCTGTTGCCATTCAAAAAGCTGTCATGTATTGAAACTTCACAGACAAACAAACATGCTGTTACTGAAGCAAATATCCAGTAAGTTTTTTTCCACTGATATTTCTAACAGCATTTTCCCGGCTCCATGACCGAAAAGGCTAATGTCTACCATGAGCACCACCATTGCCATGTCAAAATCAATGTATAAGGAGAATTGAGTTTGACTTTGGATCTGCAGGCCTAACAAAAGGTCAATGCCCTAAGGCAGTGAATGTGACTTTGGACTTCTTAGGCTGTACCCCTTTGGCCAGATTATATTGAATGTGACTAATTTCAGTGAAATACTAGAACCCCCAAATCATGATATTTTATAAAACCTACTCTGTAGTCAGCCATGTTAAACGTTGAACTTTAACCCTTTGCCCTCTCACTGACAGTGTCATCAAGACGGGTCAACAGTGGGGGTATGTATGCAGACTGCCCCCCCACCCCCACCCCCACCCACCCAGTCCTGTTTCTTTACAAGTGTCTAGATGGGGAGATGTACATTTAGTTGTGAGCTGGGATTTCTTTTAGTGGGGCGTCACAGTAAATGACCCAGTCTTTTTTCAGTAAGTTAACTGAGTACACACTTCCTTCATCAGCATGGACCTGAGTTTAGCTAGTTGGAAACTGGGGATGATTAGGTTGTCACGTTGGTATTATGGCCAGAAAGGACATTTTGCCTCAACAGCATCTTTAAGTGATAACAAAATCAGGACACCTGACAAGATTTCTCCTGAATGAAGGCATCCAATAAATATGAGACTGGGTTAGGATATGGGTGAGATATATATACAATACATTTTATAAACAAACCCACTGTGTAAACAATGCTAGGACAGGTTTATAAAAATCATAGCCTACATCTTTTATGGAAAGTGATGGAGGAGTTGCTGATATTGTCCCAGAGGATCAATTACCCCATCCACCTACCTACACCCCAAACCCTCATACTACTCACCCCTGTTTACTGTACACACAGCTCCATCTATCAAATCATCAAGAGTTTGAGCTTTCTGAAGCTCTCAGAAGTCTATGGTCTCAACCTGGTGTCTCTGGTCTGGTGTCCACAGCTGTATCTGGAGACAACTATTGCTATTGGTAAACTATTGGTAAACTATTGGTAAACTATTGGTAAACTATTGGTAAACTATTGGTAAACTATTGGTAAACTTGTCAGTTTCCTATTTCTGCTGCTGTCTGCTGCTGTACTCATGACCGGACCCAATCAGCGCTTATAGACTCAGTGTGTTCTGTACTGAGGGCTCTTTGTATGATTTGCTGTGGTGAGCTGTTAGTGACGTCAACATGCAATGGAACGAATGTGTGTGTGTGTGTGTGTGTGTGTGTGATTGTGTGAGTATATGAGTACCTGTTTGAACCCACCACTCCCACCGCAGAGGAAAATATATCCGTTGTGCAGCAAGCTTCTGACTGCTCTGCTTGTGATAGTGCACATTCAAGCCAAGCCCTGCTTTGAAACACATCCACCTACCCGAAATAACTGCATAAATAACCCACCCAAGACCCTAACCCACCCACACAGCACAGCCTGTGCCCACCCAGCCCGTCTGGACCCAGTCCTATCCCAGTTCTAACCCAGCCCAGTTCTAACCCAGCCCAGTTCTAACCCAGTCCAGTTCTAACCCAGCCCAGTTCTAACCCAGCCCAATTCCAACCCAGTCCACTTCTATCCCAGCCCAGTTCTAACCCAGTCCAGTTCTAACCCAGTCCAGTTCTAACCCAGCCCAGTTCTAACCCAGTCCAGTTCTAACCCAGTCCAGTTCTAACCCAGTCCGGTTGTAACAGCTAGTGTTCTACATAGGCAACTATCAGAACGAGAATCATGCTTATTATGTCACATGCAACAGATACAATGGTTGTGGTCATTTTGCATTATAGGAATAAAGAAGAGGTTGCGCACCTGCCGCTTAGTTGAGGTGTGAGGGATTGATATAAACCATCAAAATCAGAGAGAGTCTCCCACATGTATCTTGATGACTGATTATTTATATATTTTTTTGGACGAAGGTCGAATGACCGAAAGCTCAAAATAAATTATCTTTGGCATTGATTCTGAGTGTGCGGTGACTCTCTTTGATTTTGCGTATTTTGCATTGAAATGTTTAGTAACGTACAAGCCCTTTCAAAAGGTGAGAAAAAGAATAACACTGGTAAATGGATAAAGTTAGCAGCAACAATTCATATCCTGGGATTGAGGACAAGCTTAGATATATACCATTTCAGCTATATAGCAATGTTATGGTTTGTGAATTTTAATGCATCAGTACCAGTTACCTAAGGACAGTAGAGTGAATAGTTTGTGGTTTGGGTGACGGGAGTCTTTGAATATTCTCTGGGCCTTGGTCTGGCACTGTGTGAGGTAGGGGTCTTGGCTGGTAGTGAGCTTGGTCTCGATGATTTACTGGGTTGTCCTCAAAACCCTCTGAAGTGGTCTGCGGTCCTGCTCGGTGCTGTTGCCTTACCAGCTGGTGATGGAGGCAGTCAAGATGCTCTCGATGGTGGAGGAGTAGTAGAACTTAGCGAGGATCTTACGGCTCATAGTAGAAACCCCTCAGCCTACTGTGTGTCCTGGCTAAGATTGTTCTCTTTTAACGAACAGGTTGGACTAACCCCTCCCTGACAAGAACACCACCACTTCTACTGTCACACAAGATCCCATGAAGATCTTAAAGGACAATTCCGGCGCAAAATGTACCTAGGGGTTAATAACACATGGATACCGAGTCGACCGTTCTCTGGGATATGTTTTCATGCTGATTGAATGTACCCAGTTTTAGTGTAAATTGATAATGACCTTATAACGCTAGTTGTAAGGGCATGGATGAAGTAAACCAGTCAACCCACAAATGCTGTGCTCCGTGAGCTGAACTGTGACTTGGAATCTCCAATGGCAAGAGGTTTTTCGGTCATTCATGCAGATCAATGAGCAAGACTTACAGCTGGCGATGCAAACTAAAATCAAACACAATTTGCTCACAGTTCTGCTCACGTATCATGGCATTCGTGGTTCGACTGGTCAAGTCTGTTTTCCCAAGATGGCACCTGCCTGTATATGCAAACTGTACTGTCTATACTATGTTTTTAATAAACTGTCTGTACACTTACAATGTTCTCAATGCTTCGGTATGCATGTAGGGACCGTCATTATGCTACCGTGGACGTGTGGTGCTATTTTGAGCCTTGTTTGTTGTATAAAATTTCTTTTTACTTCATTCATGCCCTCACAACTAGCGTTTAGTTAACACTAAAACTGGGCACATTCGATTAGCATGAAAACATATCCCAGAGAAACAAATCCCAGGTGACTCGGTACCCATGTGTTATTATCCCCTAGGTTCCTTTTGTGCTGGAATTTTCCTTTAACGATCAATGGATTAATCTGTTTACGGAAATAGAGAAGAACATTGCTACGGTATTGGACTGGAAATGAAGCCTCATGCAAACGCAGTAGCTCTTAACATTGACAGTTATGCTATGTGACAGTGTGCATGTTTGTGTGTGTGAGTGAGTGTGTGTTCAGAACCATGATGACTCATCAGAAAATCAGTTCAGTGATAAAGTGCAGGGTGGCACTAGTACAGTCTCAGAGTATTCGGATGTCATTGTAATGGTTACTGTTGGGACATTCTGCAGCCCTGATCCTGTTGCAGCATCGCAGATTTCCAAGGGGGGTGTGTTCTGGGGAAGATCACTGCAGGCAGATATTCTGTTGTTGCCTACAGAGACTATTTGTGACCGTTACCTTTTCTCTTTTCCAGTAGGTTTGTTCACAACTCATTTACACAGAATGTATTCCAGCCTGTGGAATGTAGTCATAGTCATAAAAAGCTGGAAGCTCTTACAACAGACTGACAGAACTGATGACCGAATAAAGTACAAGCAATGAAGTACCGTAATGCCAGGATCGTGCTGATTAGCTCCTGCCTCAAGAATGAAGATCTATTCTCATTCTTGATGCAGGAAAGAAGTGTTGATTGCTCCCACAATGAATGATGCCATAAAGGGGGGGAGGATAAGACAGGAGAGACAAAACGTGTTCCTTTAGCAGATTGTGTTCTTTTGCTCTGCTAACATTACTGTCTCTCTGACTGTATATCCGACAAATGTGTTAAAAAAAAGTATTTTAATGGCATTTTGGTGTCACTGTAGGACATTGTAGAGTACATGAAATTATATTTTCCTAGTGCAGATGTTAAAAGAGATATTACAGAGTATCTAGCGAGATTTATCACTTTGCATATGGTCATATTTTATGCTGTGAATTGACTGGGAGTTTATTTTAAATAAGCTTTCTTAAAACAGTATACAGCTGCGGCTGGTGGATCTATAGTTTTAATCATTTAAATTATACAGTGCAAACTGGCTTTGGTTAAATTCAGAGGAGATATGAAATGGAGACAGAAACAATACTAACCTACACTGTAAAAGATATCTGTGAACAAACAGTAAATAGTACTGGTAATTTGCTGCCAGTACTTTTTCTATTATTCTATAAACATTTCCTTTAAGACAATAGCAGAAAATACTTTAAAAAACAGTTGATGTCCGTTACAAAGTAATATCAGATCTGTGTGTTAACGTTTACTGTGTTCACAAAGTATTTGCTGTTATTGTTTTGAAGGAAATGTCTGTAGAATAAAATAAAAAGTACTGGCAGCTAATGTCAGACCACTACTTTTTAGCCGACTGTTATTTTCATAACAGTCGGCTACACCCTGAGATTTCTGTATGAAATACAATAGCCATAAAAATATAGTCTGTCCAAAAAGTACTTTGGACAGACTGTAGGCCTACACTGTTTTAGAGTTGGGCCTGAAACCTGAGTCCGGTCTGACCCAAGCCAGCTCAGATGAGTCCAGAGTCCAAGCCCAATGGGAAAAAAAGTCTCTGTGGGGCAGTGAACCCCAGTCTCCAGCTCCTCAGACAAGGAACTTGTAAGTACGCCAAGGCAGTGAAGAACAGCGTTGCTATGGAGGTATGCAACGTAAACTGTAGCTTTTTGCGCACTAAGAGTAATTTTAAAATAAAAAAGGCAGTTTAGATGCAACAATTATTTGGCAGGAATGTAGTTAATTTCTTACAGTGCTATATCTAAATTCACAATTGAGTTGTTTTAATTCTAAAGAAATGCCCTGTTGTCTGCAATACAGTACAGTCGATTAACCTGGTGAAATGCTTAGGATGATTTTCGCTCCCCGAGCCACCTGGTGGCCATTATCTGTATTGTTTTCTTTTAAATACTGCCGCCGAAATTGAATTAACTTTCTTTTGGCAGCCCCTCCCCTTGATGAGCACTTTATCACTTCACCATCTGTAGTTCATTGTTAAATCAATTTATTGCCACATTGGGGAATGAAGATATCAATTTTTATAAAAAACATAAACATTTCTGTCTGATTAGTGTACACCTAATAGAAAGTCCACCATCATTTAAAACCCTTGCACCCAGGGAATTCCAAAACACAGACGTTGGGGTTCAGTTAGAATACATACTGTAATGTACATCCATTCCAACAGAAAAGGTTTTGTCATTAGCATAAACCGAAACAGGTATGCCAATTGATTAAATACCTTTTGAACATCAAGAATCAAACTTTACATGAACTTAACACCAGAACTAGACTTAGTATTTTATCCTGTTATGTTGTTTGTCATGAGACTGGGCCCATTGCTTCAAAACATTGTTGAGGAATAAATGGTGTCCTTATGGAATGCCATCATGCCTTCAGTGCTGACAAAAACCCAACTGCTGCAACATAAGCTGGATTTGATATAGGTTTATTGTTGATGTTTTTGTTGGTAACATCTAATAATGTCAGCTGTTTACAGTATGTGTATTTGAAGTGCATACACTCTAAAAACAAATGGTGCTAAATAGCACTAAAAGTGGTTAATTGGCTTGTAATCATAGAGGAACCACTATAAGTGCTATATAGCAACTATCTTTAAAAGTGGTGCCATATAGCACCTTAAGCACTTATGTAGAACCATAAGAGGTGCCATATAGCACCTTAAACACCCCAAAGAACTGCTGAAGAACCGCTAAAGAATTGCTGAAGAACCAAAGTGGGCTTAACAGGTTCTTTAAATGATAGTGGTGCTATATAGCACCATAACCACTGCAAAGAACTCCTGAAGAACTGCTGAAGAACCATTTGTTTTTAGAGTGTAGAACTTATATGAAGATTTTCTTTAATGGAGATTTTTATTATTAGCACACAATTAGAAGGAGCCACAATAAGCCTGACTTGTATTTTTTTTAAACTTTTTTTGACAGTATGTGGAGCACATTACCACAGGGGAGTTCAGAAGGTAGGCTACTCCCTCAAACATGAATTCAACATGGGCTCCAATCCAACGAGTGCTCTCGCAAGAGTGCATTTTTCACTGGCTGTACTTTGGATGCAAAAATGCATTGATTGATTGGCATTTTAGGCTACACTTCTTCAAATCGACCATATTTGAGTATATAAGCTACATTTATGCATTTGTTAACAGCAACTCACAACCACAATCAGCAAGGCATCAATAATAGCCAGTGCCAGAGTGTGATTTAAAGTGTTGAAGTCATCTGTGAAAGCCAAGCGATACTTAGACACCCTATATCAGTAGTTCTCAAAACAAGCCTTGTGACTGCACACTACAAACAATGCTGCCCTGAAATTTAATATTCCCCACAATAACATCTTCATCCTATAATATTGACAGTGTGATGTTACAGCCACACTCTAAAAACAAAAGGTTCAAAATAGCACTAAAAGTGGTTCATGGCTTGTAATCATAGGGGAACCACTTTAAGTGCTATATAGCACATGTCTTTAAAAATGATGCCATGTAGAACCTATACGAGGTGCCATATAGCACCTTAAGCACCTTATAGAACCACTGAAGAACTGCTGAAGAACCGCTGAAGAACCGCTGGAGAAGTAGTGGTGCTATATAGCACCTAAACTATTTAAAGAACCTGTTAAGCCCAGTTTGGTTCTTCAGCGGTTCTTCAGCAGTTCTTTGGGGTGGTTAAGGTGTTATATTGAACCTCTTATGGTTCTACATAGCACAATTTTTAAAGATAGGTGCTATATAGCACTTAAAGTGGTTCCCCTATGATTACAAGCCATGAACCACTTTTAGTTCTATTTAGAACCTTTTGTTTTTAGAGTGCATATTTAGATTATACCATACTGTGGCCATCAGCAACTCAAACAAGTCTTATTCTAAAGTAATCAATAGTAATCAATGAAACATCCGGGTAGCTTATTTTTATATAGATAAAATAGATACTACAAAATATTACACGTCTCCTTTTTGACCTGGCAAAATCCAATCCTTCATCCTTAACATGCAAACCCACTTTTTTGTAATATTTCAGTCCAATGTCGGTAACCAGATCAGCCATTATAGGTGTCATAATTGCACCTTTAGTTCTGCTGCTGGTTCTCTGTCAGAAGTAGAACCAGTTAAATCACCCATGGATGGGGGGATGGGGGGGGTGTTTGCAGGAGGTGATTCTCCTCCAGAACACAAATTTTAATGTTACTTGGTTCATCTATTTTTACATAAGTAATTTGGTTGTCGAGAATAATACAGTATATTTAAATGCTGTGTATGCACTGCAACGGCGGCCGATAAACCTTAATTGAGACGCGTGGGTAATATCAGCCCATCCTTCTCAATTAAGATTCACCAACCTCCACTGATGTAATGTATATCCTTGTAAAAGGACTATGTAAACATTAGTGTTCACCGCATTCATCAGTATTCTGCGTGTAATTGTTCTACAGACCCAGAACTGTGTTTCCAAATTAGAAATGGGAATATAAATGCATTCTCTGTGATAACCTGATTGCAGCGTTTTAGCTAGTCTGTCTGGGCGTAACTGGTTGATTTGAGTGTTGAAATTGTAACCCACCCAGCACTTAGATTACAATGACATCATATACACTTTATTTGATCCCAGCAATGAAAACCTTGTGTTTGTATCTTTCTTTGCTCTCTCTCGCTCTCTTTCTAGCTTTCTTTCGATCTGTCAGTCTCACCACCAGCTGTCCTTTGATATTTTACCCCATCGTTTAACTGTTGATACACACTAGCTAACTAGGCCATCGCCAGAAGGAAAATGCCTATCTCTCTCTTGTCCTCTGTCTGTCTCACAATTTCTGTCTGTTTACTTCATAGTGGATGACTTGGCTGGTGTTGTAACTGAACATGATCTCCAACTGGGAGTTGTCCTGTGTTATGTATCAACGCTAGGGATCAACTGATAGCCAGCCTTCTAACTATTTCCCTTAACTATGTACGGTATCTCTCTGACATTTGGAGCAATGGTCTGTGAAAACATGATTAACTCCAACCTGCAGAGCAGTGTTTATGCAGAGGCTCTGTAATGGTAAAGTTAACTCACAGACTGGTTTTGGGTGCTGTATAAAACCTAAAATACAACTATGGCGTGTCATCCATTAGAGGTCTGCCTCCACGTATCAGAATTAGAAATGTGTAAATATAACTGCTGAAATATTGCTATATATCCCCAATCTTAACATTTATGCCTTAATTTAATTGTAAACTCAAAACATTGGCTCTACCAATGTATGTAACCCTAAGCCTACAAAAACATCTACCTAAGCCTAAAAATCAACCTAAAAATGTAGGGAAACATGGGCTCACACACACACACACACACACACACACACACACACACACACAC